>CM024615.1:14909660-15164660 GCA_014182575.1 Eucalyptus decipiens | reverse complement strand
CATTTAGAAATTGGTTAATTGGTAAATATATATGTACTTGATGCCCCTCCTAAGAAAGAGACCCAAGTCCTAGTAGCCCTGCTAAATGGTGATTCAACATAGATTCTACTTCTTGGAACTAGGCCAATTTTAGAGCAGCTTTGTGATAATGGAACCAACCAGCAAAAAGCATTAAGGCTGCAAAGACTAATGCACCAATTGCGGTACAATAGAGTTGTAATTCACTAGTTATTCCCAATGCTCGCCAAATCTGAAAAAAACCAGAGGTTATTTGTATTCCTCAGAAACCCCCGCCCACATCGCCATTCAATATTTCTTGACCCACTATTGGCCAAACCACCTGGGCACTAGGTTCAATGTGAGTAGGGTCACTTAGCCATGCTTCATAATTAGAAAAACGAGCACCATGGAAATACATGCCACTCAGCCAAAGAAAGATAATGGAAAGTTGGAAACCACTCTGTAGGCTTTGCTTGAAGTTGAGTAGCCAAGGAAAATTCCTTTGTTTGATTTTTCTTCAAACTTACCGATTCGGTTATTTGTATTTTTCAAAACAAAACACTTACAACCAAACACATGACAGTAAAAAACATTTGGCTTTTCCCCTTTAAACACCTCATAAGGAGTTTTCTCTAGAATATGCTTTAAAAACACTCTGTTAATGATATAATAAGCTGTAGAAACTGCTTCAGCCCAAAAATGAGAGGAAATATTACTTTCAATTAAAAAGGTTCTTGCCATTTCCTGCAAAGATCTATTCTTTCTTTTCACAACCCCATTTTGCTCTGGAGTATAAGAAGAAGAGAAAACATGCTGGAAATCGATTTATCACGGAATTTTGCAAAGTCTTGATTTTCAAAATCACCTCCATGGTCTGTTCAAATACTTGAAATAGCTTATCCTTTTTCATTCTAACTTTCTTTGCAAATTTTGAAAAATAAGAAAATGTTTCAGATTTACTTGCTAAGAAGCATACCCATGTAAAGCGAGAGTAATCAGCCACGATTACTAGGCAGTATCTCTTTCCACCAATATTTTGAGTTTTGGTTGGTCCAAAGATATCCAAATGCAGAAGCTGCAAAACTCGATTAGTAGAAACTTTAATTATAGGTTTGAAAGAACTTCTAACCTGTTTTCCCAAAACACAGTGTGTGCAAAAGTCAGACTTTTGGTAAGTCGAGTTGGGAAGTCCACAAACAAGCTTTTTGGAGGAAATCTTAGCAACTTGTTTCATATTAATATGGCCAAGCTTTCTATGCCAAAGATTTACTTCATCTTGAATGGATATTAGACACTGGGAGATTTTTATTTCTTTTTATCCAGAAGATAAATATTCCTATGTCTTTGTCCAGTGAAAGATTGAGACAAATCCTTACCAATTTCCAAACAAATGCTTTCTTAGAAATTAATTTTGAATCCAGTGTCACACAATTGACTGATGCTGAGAAGATTGTAATTCAATCTTTCAACCAAAGAGACATTGTTAATTGTAAGACTTCCAATCTTCACAGTTCCTTATCTAACAATTCTTCCTTTGCTGTTTCCACCAAAAGAAACTTTTCCACCATTTATTTGCATGAGTTTTATAAAACAACTTGAGTCTCTTGTCATGTGTCTCGAGCAGCCACTATCCAAATACCACTTGATCTTTTTCCTGATAGTGACCTGTAATTGTAAAAAGAACTCAAGTTTTCTTTGGTATCAACATTTTCTTGGATCTAGGGGAGTTAGTACAAAATACAGTCTTTGCCCATTCCTTCTTAACAGGTCTCCAAACCATGGGACATTCTTTCTCAAAATGTTCTGAGCTATTATACTTTGAACATTTGAGAGCACTTCGGCCAACAGGTTTTACAAAAACCCTTTGAAAATGATTTCTATAAAATGTTTTTGTAGGTCTTTGTTTGATTCTTTCCTTTACTTTTGGAAAATCAATTAAATGATTATTTTTTAAAGTCATTCCTCAACCAAATTTATTAAAATAAGATCTTTGTACATAAAAAATCTTTTCTAACTTCTTAGATTCTATTGAAAACCTTTTTGAGATATTTGAAATGTCCTTTTTCAAAAATGTGTTTTCCTTTGAAAGAGAGTCTGCATTTTCTTTTAAAACAACAAAACTTTTGTCTAGATTTTCAAATTTTTCTTTCAAAGAGATTTCCTGTTGCTTCAGTTTGGACTTTTCCCTTTTTAGCTCGGAAATCTTTTTAAGAGAGGTTTTGAGACTAAGACAAAGTTCATCCATATACTTCGAGACTTTAGCAGTAATTTTTAAATTACTAACCTCAATTTCGTTGTTTGAGTTTGAATCTGAATCTGTTTCAGAGTTTGAGTCTGAATCTGATTTTGCCATTAGACATATATTGGCATATTCTTCATCACTTTCTTCACATTCAATATCGCTCCATGTTTCTGCTTTGAGAGCATTTCTACATTTCTTAGTTCTTCCTTTCTTTTTCTTCAACAAAGAGCATTTGGGTCTGATGTGTCCTTTTTTCTTGCATTCAAAGCAGACCATATCTTTGTTGACTTCATCATCCTCAGTTGGTTTGTTATGGAATTTTTGAGTGCCTTGCTTCTTCTAGTTAAATCTTCTTCCCTTTCTGTTCAGTTTCCTGAACCTCCTTATCATGAGTGCTAGCTCTTCATCGTTCATATCATCTTCAGAATCTGTATCATCGTTAGATTTTAAAGCAATTGACTTCTTACCTTTTGGGATCTCTTTCCTCATTGATTTGCTCCACTTCGTATGACTGAAGTGTGCCTACAAGTTCATCAACTGTAAGAGACATAATCTTTTGAGTTTCTCTTATTGAAGTCTTCACGTGATTCCAGTCTTTGGAAAGTTCACACATCAGTTTATTGACCTTCATTGGTCTTGAGATTGCTTGTCCATGATATGCTAGACCGTTTACAATTTCTGTGAAACGACTAAACATGTCAGTGATGGATTCTCCTAGCTTCATCTTGAAGGCTTCATACTATCCAAGTAAGATATTGATTTTTGTTTCTTTAACTCGATCAATTCCTTCATAGGTAACATGCAACCTATCCCAGACTTCTTTGACTATTTCACAAGATGAAATTCTATTATACTCAGTAGGAGATAAAGTATAGTATAAAGAGTAGATAGCTGTAGCATCAAGAGTTTGGCTCTTGGTTATTTCTTCTTGAGCCATTTCGCCAGCGTCTACAACTTCTTTTCTTCTTTCTGAGACTGATGTAGCTTTGGGAATGATTCCATTTTCTACTACATCCCATTCCAGAGGATCTTTAGATCTTAGGAATGCCTTAATCTTGTTTTTCCATACGCTATATTCATTTCCATCGAAATAAGGAGGTCTGGTGTTACTTTGGCCTTCAACCGAACCTAGAGCCAAAATACTAGCCATAGATCTTTAGCTCAAAAGTAAAAACACTTCAATAAAACGAGCACACAAGCTCTGATACCAATTGAGAGGGCTAGTACTAAGACCTAGAGGGAGTGAATAGGTGTTTGAAATAATTTTTTCGCAAGACTTAAAAATTGTTGTTAGAATATAATAAACTAAGAACGCAATCAACTTTAAATAGTTATATAAAGCTATGGATTGAAATAAGGAGTTTAGGGAAAGAGAATAGAAACACAATGTTTATAGTGGTTTGGCTTAGATCAAACTTACGTCCACTTTCCCGCGCTGACAGCCCACTGGCTGGATTTCACTATGAAATAGAAGAGATTTTACAATCTCACGTCCTTGACTTTACATTGTAGAGACTTTACTACACTTCTTCAAAGTCTCACAAGTGTTTGCTCTCTTTTTTGAGTACAAGTAAAGCTCAACGATTGAAATAGTAAAGAATTAGGAAGCTTCAGACTTTGAAATTTTTCTTTCATGCACTCCATTAGAACAATTGAAGAGTCATCCTTAAGTACTCCTTCATGCATTTATGACCGTTGGCACTTTCCAAAGGAGTTCTTCCAATCTACCCGTTGGATAGAATCAATCAAGGAGATCTCGAGTCGTTTAAGGAATGTGATGATAGCCCATCAATCTTGCTCGCCCATATAATCAGGATCTTGGTTTCATAAGTAGAACCTTTCAAATATATTTCGCCTTCCAAGAGATCTGATTATCTGAATTGATTTCAATAAGAATAATTGATCATAAGGTGCTATATCTAGCTGTAAGATCTTCCACAAACCATACGAATCGAATCCTTGAAGATAAATTCGCATCTGGATAAGTCTTCACTCGTCGGTCTGAAATCTATCAGTGCGGGTAGACTTTAAGATTAAAGTCTAACGGTCTTTAGATTTTGACAGTAGAGTTTAGATTTCTTCAAACTATAACATTTGAGTTTGTAAGTCTTCAGATTAGACTTTCGGAAAGGTTTTATCAGCTTCAAAACAATAAAGGAGTTTTCTCTAACACTTATGATCACACCTTGGATTATATAACGAGAACCTTTTGTCTATTCCAACCCTCGCCATATGTTTTTTCATCGAGTTCGTCATTTGAATTGTCATACTCGCTATCTCCTCTTGTGGCATTGATCGGAGAAGCAACGAAATTATAGTGGTACTTCGATCCCCTCTCCTGACATATTCATGGCAGAGCCAAACATGGATTGCCATGAAAGTCCAGTCCCGATCTTAGAATGTTCTCTATGGTTGATCTCGAAAATGGTAGAGCTTCTCACATGAATTAATTGTGCTAGAGACATGACTAATAAAAAATTTACGTAGTTAAAAAGGGAGCTTCTATGGTCCTGCAGGAAGTAGACAAAGGGAGACCAGTCCTCTTTTAAAGCAATAAATTTTATGAGTTCCTTTGTAATTCACCTAAGATCATAAGGTCAATGACACTTGTAACTAGAAATTTAACTTTATAAGTTGTAATTTGCCTGTAGTCATGATTCATACGCTGACAATGTTAACAGGTAATAGTTGATTAAAGAGGTAATTGTTTACAAAGTCATAAACCATTGTACGGCAGCCAATTTAGTCATAAACTTTCTAACTTTACTAATTTAGTCTCAAACATTTCGTTAATTTTCCAATTTTGTTCATCTTATCAATTTTGGACTGAATTCGCTGATATGGTGGTCTAGTCAATGTTAGTCATCCCGTGTGGCATGACAAGCGCTAATGTGGACGATTGTTACAATTTTTTAAAAAAGTTTCTATTATTTTTATCTTTTCTTTTTCTTGTTTCTCCACTGGTCATCGTCCATAGGCAAAGGCATCGCGACCTCTCTTTGATCTGTGGATCACCGAGGATATGTGGAGGAGAAAGAAGGCAAAACGTTGGAACTAGTCGAAGAGAAATACCTCCAACTCCGAGATTCATAATAGATACTTGATCCAGGTTGCTAGAGCAACCACCGATGGAAGGACTCATTGGGTACACGATATCTTAAGAGAGATCCTGTTAACAAAGTCGAAAGAGCTAAACTTCACTATGATTTCCAATCCAATGACCAGTCTGGGCGCATGCCCTCCCCGGCCACAAATTTGCAGCCTTCATGGTTCGTTGGCCACTGACTACCCGCCGGTCTACGCAGAGAAGGAGATGAAGGAAAGAAAAAAAAAAAAAACAAAACAAGAAAAAATAAGATTCTCTTTTAGAAATTGCAAAATGATGTCATTTCATTTGAAATCGTCCATGTCAACCTCTGACCATCCCACCTAGGATAGTTGATGCTGATTAGACCGCCGCATTGGAGATTTTCACTCAAAATTGGCCGTGGATTACATTGAAATATTGACAAAAGGTTTATAACTGCATCGATCAAATTAAAAGGCCTAAGACTAAACTGGTGGCCGAAAAATAAATCAATGACTTTTTGAACAATTTTCCATTCTAGGCGATTCAGCCTAATAGCGCAATTAAGAAATGGTTAGGTTGTGGAAGAGGTCGCATAAATTCTATAGCATTAGTCCAACGGTTATGATCACCTCACAATCTTCAAATATAAAGGGATCTCCAATTTTATCTAATAATATTTGATGGAGTTGCTTGAGGGACAGATATTTCTCAAACATAAAGGGTAATTTCTATCATAAGAAATTTCTTTTCTTTTTGAGAAAAAAATCAATTCATAACTCTCTTTTATTTCTCCTTTCAAATTCTTGAATAGTTTTTGGGAAGTTCTTTTTTTTTTCAAAAAAGAAGAAGATATATATCGATCGATTATGTAATGATGTGGCAATTGTATTAATTTTCAATCTATGCGCAAACTTTTCATAGCAAGCCAAATTAAAAAAGTGCACGCAAATCATCTCTAAAGTTGTTGTTTTTCGAGTAGAAACAAGGTCAAATACGCAATGCCTCTCATTGCTCTTAAATAGGCCAACAAATTTCAAGCGGGGCACCCCTTTTTCAAGGTGGTGATGAGGCCATCTTATATTAAGTATGACTTAGTAAGAATTGAGGGTTGAGAAAACTCCTATTAGATTTTGAAGTTGATAAAACTTTCATTCTCTTATTCTTATTCTGAGGAATACTAGACTTCTATGGAAAGTTGTCAAAGTCTATTTTACATCAGAAGTCTTTCCCACTTTGACGAAGATCTAGACTGAACCCAAGTGAAGCACGAAGATATAATCAGACTTTAGGATTATTGATCTTTCAATAAAGATTCAGTACAAACAAGATAATTCTGGCTTTCTGGCAGAGAATCTCACCTACCTTTTATAAATATATTGATGAAATCAATCACAAATTGGTGAAATCAATTTCGAAGACAAGGTCCTTTTTGGAAAGCATCTACTTATGGAAACCTAGATTATGATTATATGGACAACCAGGATAATCGGAATTTTCACCTCAATCTTCAAACGGTTACAAGATTTCCTTGATTAGTTTTATCCAATGGGTTGATTGGAAGAATTCCTTTGGATAGTGCCAACGGTCATTAAGGCATGGAGGAGTATTTAAGGAGGTCATTCGGTTCATTTGAGGAGAGCGTGAGAATTAAAATTCCAAAGTCTAGAGCTTTTCAAATCATTTGTTCTTCATCAATAGTACTTATATTTGTACTCAAGAGAGAGAAACACTAAGAAGTGACTTAGTGAGAGAAAAAGAAACTCTTCATTGAGTGATCAAACTCATATTGTTGTAATTCTCTTTTGATTTATAGTGAAGTCCAGCCAGACGGCTGTTAGCGTGGGAGAATGGACGTAGGCTTGATCTAAGCCGAACTACTATAATTCCTGTGTTCAATTTTCTCTTCCCTTAACTCCTTTAATTTATTTCTTGTGATATTTCTCTAAGTTTTGCCTTCTTTTTTTCTAAACATCTTATTTGAATCTGAATCTATATCAAAAGTCTGGTGTTAGTCAGACTTAGATTGAATAAAACAATTTTTTTACTGCATTTATTGATCAATCTATTTTTATCACCTATTCACCCCCCTCTAAGTGATATTACTAGCTTTTTCAATGAGGTCATTATTAAACAAATTTAATTCTCTCTTCCTAACCTAGTTCTTTTTATCACCTAAAGGGATGATTATGTGGGGGCTTTCTTTCAATAAATCTACCAAAATTTCAAAGATAATATATGAAAAGTCAAGACTTATTTTCAACTAATGATCAACATTAATTAGACATAAGGATCAAAGTTAGCCCAAGTCTAACATGTCAATGAATAATACATACTCAAAAATTACCATTTGATATGTATATCGATAACATGGTCATTTTATGTTTTAGACTTATTTCGATCTATATATCAATTTGAAAAAAAAAAAAAACTTCAATTGTTTTCCACTTCAATTAGCTTAATTATAATGCTCTACATCAAAATATTTGAATAGAACAAGTAATAGGTCGAGTAAACAAAAGTTTCTATCTCAAGAAGATGGGTCTTTAGCTTGTTCTACTTTTGTTTAGGTTTTATTGAGTGTCCTCTTTATATTTGATTTAGAATTTTTAGGTTATGCTGAAAGTTAAAGTCAATAAACACAGAAGTTTCCAATTGATTATGGCTTTAGAAAAAAAGAATATCAAATAATGTCTAATTTATGACATAAGTCGAAATCTCAATATGGTAAATAGCAACAAATTTACCAGCTAAGCAATAGAATCGAAAGGCAGGGAATGATTTGATGATACTTGTTGCCTATAAAACTCAAAGCAAAAAGGAGAAAAAGAAAAAAAGGTAAAGAGTCCTCACAAACAAAGAAGCACACTCATCGATTCGCACTTGCTAGTACTTGTTGCCTGCCTAGGGAATGATTATGAGTCTCCAAGCTGCTTTCCTTTCCAGTTTTACCATTCAAACATTACGTAGGGAATGAATTGTTGGACTGTTGGTACTAAATCTCAACCACTGATTGTTGACTTTTCTAGTTAAATGTTGCTGCGGTTCTTCCTGTCTCCATCCACAAGGAAGGTCTCTCTTGCTGGCCAAAAAAACTTACTCTGATGCCTGAGGAGTGCATCCAATGACGTCTTTATTAAATCTTATATAGTTTGTATGCTTCTTTACATCATCAGTATTACTGTAGTCTCTCTCTTATGGGGAAAAGTGTCGGAAAGTTCTAGACTTATTGCACATGTGCCAATTTAATCGTGAACCTTTTGGCCTAGTGCCAATTTAGTCATTTTGACTGATTTCGGTTGGATATTACTAACGTAGACTCTAGGTGGCCTACATGGCATTGCCGACGTTAACATGCATAATTTTTCATGATATTTTTTGATTTTTTGATTTTTTTGATTTTTCCCTTTTTCTTCCTTTCGCTGGTGACTAGCTACCGGCTATGGTCGAGTTGGCATTGCCTAGGTGAGGCTTGCTATCACCCGGCAAAGGCGAGGGCTAGCCCTAGCAGCCCTAGCCTCAATTTCCTTGCAATTTATTTAATGCTTTGATTATTGGGTGTTCTATCTTTGTTTGCACACCTATGTGATCATTTCATATATTTGTGCTTAAATTAAAATCAATTCAAGCTACTTGCAAAACATTTTTAGAAATAAAAGAAAGGTACCAAAAGGGCGTTACAGTAATCCAACACTAATCCTCGAATTCATAATCTCTAGTTTGTAGGAGTAAAGTAATATTCCCAATGTTTTACTTGGGTTTCAAATTAACTCCCCAAAAATAGATTATGGGCGACTCCTAAAGGAAAATGATTTGAATGTAATAGCTCAAACCTTCAGTTGTGAATTGGCTTGGGCTTAAGAGGATCTGAGTTAAGTTTAGGCTTAACAATATAATAGTTAACCTCTAAACAGTGTACTTTCGGGAGGGTTGCAATGTCATGCCCCGATCTTCGAGCGCATGCCCATCCCTCGGTGGTCGATTAAATTGCGACGTCCCAGGACACGTCGCTGACCCATTCGTTTTAATGTGCATGCGGAAGCGTATAAATAAATCTCCAGACAACACAAAGATTGGATAGAAAAGCAAGGCCACAAAATCACAAACTACAACATACCTTTATACATAGCTGACTAGTTTATTTACAATACTAGTCTAAGGACAAGATTCAAAACAAAGTTATCCTAAGATCAGCTAGTTCGACTCATTCGCTAAGTCTTCGATCTCCACAGGCTCCAAGTGTGGTAGGTTCTCTACAACCCCATCAGGAGGGTTAGCAGCATCCTCATCTAGGGTGGCATCAACTATCACAGCGGGAATCTCAAAATCCCTAAGGGGACCTACCTTGAATCCATTGGGTCCATAGCGGAACCACGCTTTGAATTGATGAGGCATCCTATGAGGAAGGCCCTCTTCGACCTAGACAGTGGTCAAACGCTCAGGAGGATCTGCCATCTATGGACTTGAAAAGTTGAGCCCACGACAAGGTGAGACAATGTTTCAGCAAGTTCACCTCCTAAACTCCAACTAGGAATGAAATACGCCTAAAGGCCGTCAATGTACACACAAGACAAGGGACTTACCTTGCCTCAATTCCTTCCTGCACGTCAGTATAAATCATATACTCAACCAATCAATTCAAATTCAATCATCGATCAGACCATCAATCAATCGATCCACTTGATTCAACACCATTAATACCATCTATAAATTTCGATCGATACAAACACTGCTCACCCAAGCTAAAATAGATGGTATAGCTCACCAATATATAATATATATACACACACATGTTAATGCTCACCGAAGTTGATATAAAGTATATTGCTCACCGAAGCTGATATATCAAGGCCCACAGGCTGATATAGTATACTGTTATCACTAATTGACAATTCACTGTGTTTATGATACCAGAAAAAAAATAGTCGTGTGTGGGTACACAGTCGGCCTAATCCAAAATACAATATTTTCCTTCTCAAAAGTCCCACAATTTAATTTAGTCCATAAAGATATTTGTGGCGTTGTCAACCGACGCTCAATATTTCCTGATTAAATACTGAAATTACCCAATTTTGGGATAAATACCCAAAATTACAATTATCACTCAAATAGCACAATTTATCATTCAAATAAAAAAAACTGAGCATACCATTGCAATCGGCACGAAATTCCGGTCATCGACTATCCCAGTCTAATTTTCGGAAAATAATAATAATTAAATAAATACCATTAAATGCAAAAAATGCAAACATAGGCCGGAAACGCCTGTTTAAATACCGAAACGGGCCCGGAAAATTTCCGTACCAATCTAGATAAATAATACAACTTATCTAGTCTCTAATTATGCTACTCTAACCACCTAACATGCAAACATGAATAATTATATCACTAATATGTTCTAATTAACCACATAATCAAAGCTTAACCTAAAATAATCAACCCTTAAGTATCATTAACTCCCTAAGTAGAGTTTAGTGAGTAAACTCACCAGTTTTGTGATCCAGAGAGTCTACGACGATGACAACGCGGAGACAAGCGACAAACTTTGAAGCAACGGCGCCGGACGAGGCCCGGAAGCGTCCTAAAACGGGCCTTGAAGCCCACGGAGGCTTGCTGACCTTCGGTTCTTTTCTTAGGCCGAGAGAGAGAACCAATGGCTAAAACAGCAAAGATGGGTTGGTGAAGCTGCTAAGGGCGACAACGAGCAACGGCGGCGGCTAGAACGATGGCCAGGGGCTTCGACGGGATGGACGGTGGCTTGAGGCAATCTGGGGATGGCGAGATAGAGGTGGACAACGAATGGGGAGGTGGGACGATGCACAACGGGCTCGCAGCCGGCGTGCGGGTGTGTGACGACGAGCGAGCGGCTCCGATGGCCTTGGCGAGTTGCTTGACGGTAAGGGGGAGGAAGCTGCGGTTTTCTTTGGTTCTTTAGAGCTTCAAGGTGGACTAAAAATCGAGAAAGCAAGGTGAAATGAAGAAGAAGGGCCAGCTGCTACTTGGAGGGGGGCCACCAAGCCTTCTAGATGGCTTTTTTGTCCCTTTTGTGCCCACCAACATGCCCCCACCACTTCAGCCAATGTCCAGCAGCCCTTATCCACTCAAAATTTCCCCAACACACTTGCCAAAGGGTCCAAAAGGTTGTGCACCAAGGGGGCCTACGAATTTGGTCATAACTTCCCCAAATTGAACCAATTTCTCTCCAATTGGACCTAAACCGGTCCCCATAAATTCCACCAAGGTGTCCTCGACCAAATTGACATTTTCCCTTGCCAATAGAACTGACTTGCATTCCAAAAATGCGATAAAAAATGGTCCTTTGATTTTCCCGGTCAAAAACACCCTTACTTTGAATTTCCGCCAAAAATCTCAGTTTGCAGAAAAATCTTCGGAGGATGAGTCGACGTTCCTAAAATGACTCGTGATATGACAGAACTTTCAACCTCTGAAATTGGGTTTAAATTCGCGATTAATTTCAATCTGGCGCGATGTTAGTGTGACCTAGCCTACTGGGTTGCTTTTAGGAATTTTCAGTGCAATTGACCCGTGATTGATTATTTTCAAGCCACAATGTAAATCTTCGACACATTGGCGACTTTCGGTTGTCATGAAAATCTTGAGATTTCAAATATAGACATAAAGTACCAAAACGATAAAAAAAATCGGTCTAGTGCCGATCGATAAGAATTTTGTAATTAGGTGGAATCACCCATGGACTAATTACATATCTTTGTCAATCTGACTTATCTCCGATCTCTAATCGATTTTTAATTGTGCCGTAATGATCTCTGTAGATTAGCATGGTCGAGCAGTTGATTTCTTGTTGAATTCTCGAATCTATTGCATTATAATCTCTTAGTAGCTTCGCCAGATAGACTAATTATCTCGTGAGTGATTAGCTCAGAGAATAGAACTATAAGCGTGTTGATGAAAAGTTCAACTTATTCAATTGAAACCAAAACTCGAAATTTAGGATGTCACAACTCTTTCCCTTTTATAAAAATTTTGTTCTCGAAATTTAAACAATTACAATTCTTTAAACAAAAAGGTGAAGGTACAATCGTCTCATTGAATCATCATTTTCCCAAGTTGCTCATTCAGAATCGTGGTGTTGCTAGACCACTTTAACCAACGGGGTCGTCTTAGTACGTGAAATCCGTTCTTTTCAATCCACAATTTGAACCGGGCTTTCCACGTACGACACTCTGTCGTTCACGTCTAATTCCTCAAAATTAAGCATGTGGGTCGGGTTAGGCTCATACTTCCTCAACATCGACATGTGAAAGACGTCATCCACTTGTGCCAACCTTGGCAGCAATGCAAGACGATACGCTAGGATTCCAATTCTCTCTAGAATCTTGAAGGGACCTACGTATCTCAGACTCAGCTTTCCCTTCCTGCCAAAGCACGAAGTACCCCTCATTGGTGACACCTTCAGAAAAACGTGATCACCAACTTGGAATTCCAAATGCCTCCGATGCTTATCTGCGAAGCTTTTCTGGCGGCTCTGAGTGGTCTTTAGTCAATTTTTGATGACGGCAACTGTATCCATTAACTATTGAACTAGCTCTGGGTTTGTGATCTTTCTTTCTTCGACCTCATCTCAACAAACTGGCATTCTGCACGCTCTGCCATACAACGCTTCGAAAGGAGGCATTTGAATGCTCTGTTGGTAGCTGTGGTTGTAGACAAACTCGACAAGATGAAGCTGTTCCTCCCAACTTCCCTTGAAATTCAACACGCAAGCTCGCTGCATGTCTTCGAGGGTTTGAATTGTCCTCTCAGACTGGCCATCCGTCTGAGGATGATATGTCAGATCTTGTCTCGTAGCTTCGTTTCTAAGGCAACCTGCAAACTCTTCCAAAAAGCAGCTGTGAATCTCAGGTCTCAGTCTAACGCACGTACACCTCTGCATGTCTGTCCAAATCAAGGTCTTTTTGTACTGCGATGAAGTGAGCCGACTTCATCAGTTTGTCGACCATTACCCAAATGGAATCATTACCCATTTGACTCTTTAGTAAGCCTGTCACAAAGTCCATTGTGATGTGTTCCCATTTCCACTCGGGAATTTCGAGAGGTTGTAGAAGTCCTCCCGGCTTACAGTGTTGTGCTTTCACTTGATGACACGTTAGACACTTGGCGACTTGTTTAGCGATGTCCGCCTTCATACCGGACCACCAATAGTGTTGACACAGGTTTCGATACATCTTTATACTTCCATAATGAATGCTGTAACTGTTTTGATGAGCTTATGACAAGATTTCTTCCTTAAGCGTTGCATTGTCAGGTACACACAATCGTCCTTGGAACCTTAGTGTTCTGTCCTCAGCAACTTGAAAGTCAGCTTTCTTTTTTTCGGTATTCTCTTCTAGGATCTTCTGAATCTTTAGGTCTGTCCACTGAAGCGTCTTGATTCTGATTTGCACTTTTGGCTCAATTTTGAGGGTGGCCATAAGATTTGAAAGGTGGCCTACCTCAAATTTGAAAACCGAATCTCGAGCTTTGTCAAGTAAGGTCTATTCCTTAACCAACTTATGCTCAATTGAAGACTTCCGACTCAGCGCATCTACGACTTTATTTGCCTTTATAGGGTGATATATAATATCACAATCATGGTCCTTCAGAAGTTCCATCCAGCGACGCCGTCTCATATTCAACTCCTTATGAGAGAATAGATATTTGAGACTTTGATGGTCAGTGAAGATATGTAATCTTTCTCCACACAAATAATGTCTCTAAATCTTCAAAGCGAAAATAATTGCTGCGAGTTCCAAGTCATGCATTGGATAATTTAGCTTGTGAGGTCTCAACTGATGGGACACTTATGCAACAATCCTACCATGTTG
The DNA here is from genome assembly GCA_014182575.1 of Eucalyptus decipiens. Classification (NCBI taxonomy): domain Eukaryota; kingdom Viridiplantae; phylum Streptophyta; class Magnoliopsida; order Myrtales; family Myrtaceae; genus Eucalyptus; species Eucalyptus decipiens. The sequence continues at coordinate 15,150,505 of CM024615.1, read as the reverse complement.
CATCAGCACGTAACCCAGTCCTCTAAACGACACATCACTATAGATCTCGTATCCTCCAGGACCAGACGGAATGGTCAGCACATGTTCGATAGTTAGTTTCTGCTTAAGCTCTTGGAAACTATGCTCGCACTTGTCTGTCTACACAAACTTCTCTTCCTTCTTCAGTAGTCGAGTCATTGGTGACGCCAATGCTAAAAACCTTTCCACCAACCTTTTATAGTAACCTGCCAAACCCAAAAAGCTTCTGATCTTTGACACGGTTGTCGGTCTTAGCCAGTTGATAACTGTTTCTATCTTGGTTGGGTTCACAGAGATTCATTCGCCTGAAATCACATGACCTAGGAACGCTACACGAGTCAACCAAAACTCGCACTTACTAAACTTGGCGTACAGCTCATGATTCCTCAAGGTTTGAAGTACCATCCTCAGATGCCTCTCGTGTTCCTCAGAACTTCTCGAATACACTAGGATATCATCAATGAACACGATCACGAACTGATCCAGGTATACCTTGAACACTCGGTTCATCAGATCCATAAAAGCGGTTGGGGTGTTCGTCAATCCAAATGGTATTACCGTGAACTCATAATGGCCGTATCGAGTGCGAAATGCTGATTTCGGTATGTCCTTATTTCTGATCCTCAGCTGATAATACCATGTCCTTAAGTCAATCTTTGAAAATATCGACGCTCCTTGAAGTTGGTCAAACAGGTTGTCGATCCTCGACAATAGATACTTGTTCTTGATCGTCACCTGATTGAGTTGACGATAATTGATGCACAGATGCAACGAACCATCTTTTTTCTTCACGAACAAAATTGGTGCTCCCCAAGGTGATGTACTAGGATGTATGAATTCCTTATCCAACAATTCTTGCATCTACACCTTCAGTTCTTTCAACTCAGACAACAACATCCAGTAAGAAGCCTCAAAGATTGGCTCTGTCTCGGGTGCTAACTCGATTTCTCTCCCTAGCAGCAGCCTGGCAATTCTTTCGAAAACACATTTGGAAATTCTTGGACTAATGAGATATCTTCAATCTGTTGGAGAAAACTCCTTATTGTTTTGAAGTTCACAAAACATTTCTTTCAATCTAGTCTCGAGAACTTGCAGACTCAAGTGTTAAAGTTTGACGAATTCAAGACTCAATTGTCAAAGTCTGAAGACTGCAAGACTCAAGACTCAAAGTTTATCCAAGCTAACAGTTTCCAGATTGACGAAGAGAAAACTTATCCAAATGCGAGTTTATCTTTAAGGATTCGGTTCGTATGGCTTGAAGAAGATCTTACGGCTGGAGATTGCACCTTGTGATCAATTATTCTTATTGGAATCAATTCGGATAATTTGATTCGTTGAATGGTGAAGTATATTTGAAAGGTTCTACTTATGGAAACCTAGATCCTGATTGTATGGGCGAGCAGGTTTGGTGGGCTATCATCACATTTCTTAAATGACTCAATATCTCCTTAATTGATTCTATCCAACGGGCAGATTGGAAGAACTCCTTTAGAAAGTGCCATCGATTGAATAGGCATGGAGGAGTATATAAGGAAGACGCTCAAGTTATTCGAGTGTGTGCGTGAAAGAAAAATTTCAAAGTCTAAAGTTCTTAATTCTTTGTTATTTCAATCGCTGAGCTTAATTTGTACTCAAAAGAGAGATCAAATACTTGTGAGACCTTGAGGAAGTGTAGTAGAGTTTCTACACTGTGGAGCCAAGGACATGAGATTGTAAAATCTCTTTTGGTTCTTAGTGAAATCCAGCTAGTGGGCTGTCAGTGCGGGAGAGTGGACGTAGGCTTGCTCTAAACCGAACCACTATAAATCTTGTGTTTCAATTCTCTTTCCCTAAACTCCTTACTTTAATTAGTAGCTTTATACAACTGTTTATAGTCTTTTACATCTTCAGTTTATTATTCTTGAAAGGCAAGTTAACTTGTTAAGTCTTGCGAAAATTTTCTTTAACACCTATTCACCCCCTTTAGGTGTACTTACTAGCCCTATTAATTGGTATCAGAGCTTGTGTGCTCATTTTATTGAAGTGTTTTTACTTCTGTGCTAAAGATCTATGGCTAGTATTTTGGCTCCAGGTTGGGTTGAAAGCTAAAGCAACACCAGACCTTCTTACTTTGATGGAAATGAATACAACATATGGAAAAACAAGATGAAGGCATTCCTAAAATCGAAAGATCCTTTGGAATGGGATGTGGTAGAAAAAAGAATCATTCCTAAAGCTACATCAGTTTTAGAAAAAGGAAAATAAGTTGCAGACGGTAGCAAGATGACACAAGAAGAAATGACCGAGAGACAAGCTCTTGATGCTAAAGTGATCTACTCTTTATACTGTGCTTTTATCTCCTACTGAGTATAATAGAATGTCTTCTTGTGAAACAGCTAAAGAAGTCTGGGATAGGTTGCACGTTACCTATGAAGGAACTGATCGAGTTAAAAAAAACAAAAATCAATATTCTACTCGGACAGTATGAAGCCTTCAAGATGAAGCTAGGAGAATCTGTCATTGACATGTTTAGTCGTTTCACAGAAATTGTAAACGGTCTATCATATTTGAGACATCCAATTTCAGGACCAATGAAGGTCAACAAACTGCTGTGTGGACTCTCCAAAGATTGGAATCACGTGAAGACTTCGATAAGAGAAACCCAAAGGATAATGCCTCTTACGGTTGATGAGCTTGTAGGCATAATTTAGTCATACGAAGTGGAGCAACTTAATGAGGAAGAAGATCCCAAAGGTAAGAAGTCAATTGCTTTAAAATCTAACGATGATTCTGATGTTACAGATTCTGAAGATGACATGGACAATGAAGAGCTAGCACTTATGATAAGGAGGTTCAAGAAACTGAACAGAAATGGAAGAAGATTTAACTGGAGGAAGCAAGGCATTCAAAAATTTCGGAACAAATCAACTAAGGATGATGAAACCAACAAAGATGTGATCTGTTTTGAATGCAAGAAAAAGTGACACATAAGACCCAACTATCCTCTATTGAAGAAAAATAAGGGAAGAATTGAGAAATACAGAAAGGCTCTCAAAGCAGAGATATTGAGTGATACTGAATGCGAAGAAAGTGATAAAGATTATGCCAATATATGTCTAATGGCAAAATCAGAATCAAGCTCAGACTCTGAGATAGACTTAGACTCAGACTCAGACTCAAACAGTGAAATCGAGATAAGCAATCTAAAAATTCATACTAAAGTCTCGAAATGCATTGATGAACTTTGTCTCAGTCTCAAAACATCTCTTAAAAGGATTTTCGAGCTAAAAAGGGAGAATTCTACACTTAAGCAACAGGAAATTTCTTGGAAAAAAAAGTTTGAAAATCTAGACAAAAGTTTTGTTGTTTTAAAAGAAAATGTAGACTCTCTTTCAAAAGAAAATGCATTTTTGAAAAAGGACATTTCAAATATCTCAAAAAGGTTTTTAATAGGATCTAAGAAGTTGGAAAAAATTCTTTCAGTACAAAGACCTTATTTCAACAAATCAGGTTTGGGAATGACTCCAGAAACTATTCGTCTACTTGATTTTCCAAAAGTAAATGAAAAAATTAAACAAAGACCTACAAAAACATTTTACAAAAATCATTTTCAAAAAGTCTTTGTAAAACTTGTTGGTCGAAGTGCTCTCAAATGTTCAAAGTATAATAGCTCGAACATTTTGAGAAAGAATGCTCTATGGTTTGAAGACCATTAAGAAGGATTGGAGAGAGACTGTGTTTAAAACTAACTCATTTGGACCCAAAAAAATCTGGGTACCAAAGAAAGCTTGAGTTCGTTTTGTAATTGCAGGTCATTATTAAGAAAAAGATTAAATGGTATTTGGATAGTGGCTGTTCGAGATACATGATTGGAGATTCAAGATGTTTTATAAAAATTATGCAAACAAATGGTGGAAAAGTCTCTTTTGGAGGAAATAGCAAATGAAGAATTGTTAGGTGTGGAACTGTAAAGATTGGAAGTCTTATTGGTGGAAGGATTGAATTACAATCTACTTAGCATTAGCCAATTGTATGACACTGGATTTAAAATCAATTTCCAAAAAGGAATCTGTTGGGGAACTAGTAATGATCTTTCTCAATTTTTCACTGGATGAAGACATGATAATATTTATCTTCTAGATATAAAACCAGAAAGGTGGATATAAAACCAGAAAGCTCTCAGTGTCTAATATCAATTTAAGATGAGGCAAACCTTTGGCATAGAAAGCTTGGCCATATCAACATAAAATAGATTGCTAAGATCTCCTCCAAGAAGCTTGTTCATGGACTACCCAATTTGAAGTGCCAAAAATCTGACTTATGCACACCATGTATTTTGGGAAAACATGTTAGAAGTTCTTTTAAACCTACAAATCAAGTTTCTACTAATCATGTTTTGCAACTTCTGCATATAGATCTCTTTGGACCAACTAGAACTCAAAGTATTGGTGGAAAGAGATATTGTCTAGTAATCGTGAATGATTATTCTCGATTTACTTAGGTTTACTTTTTGGCAAGTAAGTCTGAAACATTTTCTCACTTTTCAAAGTTTGCCAAGAAAGTTCAAAATGAGAAAGGATATGCTATTTCAAGCATATGGACAGATCATAGGGGTGAGTTTGAAAATCAAGACTTTACCAAATTCTGTGATGAATCTGGTTTTCTATATGTTTTCTCTTCTCCATACACTCCAAACCAGAATGGAGTTGTGGAAAGAAAGACCTTGACTCTGACCTCACTTTTTCAAACAACTCTTTTTATTTGTTCTCCACTTTTTGCTGCTGACAAAAAGGAGGAGAAGTTTGATGCAGATTTGATTTGGATTATCTTACTTTTGGTTTGATTTATTATCTTATGTTTGGTTGTGGACTGTATTTTTGACTTTTGACTTTGTACTGCTTGATTGCTAAAGTACTTTGAATTGATCTTTTGATGCTTGCAGGAACTTAGGCCGTGATAATGATTATGGAAGGATAATTATCTTGTAGGACTAACATATTTTCTGTGGTTACAGAATCGATATTATCCATGTCCTAATCTATTTATCTTTTATGAGATATCTTGTATTGCTTAAGTTTTGTTTTGCAGGACAAAAGTTTTCAAATCTACAGGAAAGTTTTGTCACAATTAAAAATGGGGAGATTGTTGGAGAAAACTCCTTATTGTTTTGAAGTTGACAAAACGTTTCCATCAGTCTAGTTTGAAGACTTGCAGACTCAAGTGTTAAAGTCTGATGAATTCAAGACTCAATTGTCAAAGTCTGAAGACTGCAAGACTCAATACTCAAAGTTTATCCTCGCCGACAGTTTCTAGACCAATGAAGAGAAAACTTATCTAGATGCGAGTTTATCTTTAAGGATTCAGTTCGTACGGCTTGAAGAAGATCTTACGATTGGAGATAGCACCTCATGATCAATTATTCTTATTGGAATCAATTTGGATAATTAGATCCGTTGAATGGCAAAGTATACTTGGAAGGTTCTATTTATGAAAACCTAGATCCTAATTATATGGACGAGTAGGATTGGTGGGCTATCATCACATTCTTTAAATCACTCGAGATCTCCTTAATTGATTCTGTCCAATGGGTAGATTGGAAGAACTCATTTGGAAAGTGCCAACGGTTGAATAGGCATGGAGGAGTATATAAGGAAGACACTCAAGTTATTCGAGTGTGTGCGTGAAAGAAAAATTTCAAAGTCTGAAGTTCTTAGTTCTTTGCTATTTCAATCGTTGAGCTTAATTTGTACTCAAAAGAGAGATCAAAATACTTGTAAGACCTTGAGGAAGTGTAGTAAAGTTTCTATACTGTGGAGTCAAGGACGTGAGACTGTAAAATCTCTTTTGGTTCTTAGTGAAATCCAGCCAGTGGGCTGTCGGTGCGGGAGAGTGGACGTAGGCTTGGTCTAAGCTGAACCGCTATAAACCTTATGTTTTAATTCACTTTCCCTAAACTCCTTACTTTAATTAGTAGCTTTATACAATTGCTTATAGTTTTTTACATCTTCAGTCTATTATTCTGGAAATGCGAGTTAACTTGTTAAGTCTTGTGAAAATTTTCTTTAACACCTATTCACCCTCCTCTAGGTGTACTTACTAGCCCTATCGCAATCTTTAGCTTCTCAACTGTTGTATCCACAATAGTTGCCAACTAACCTTGGCAACCCCCGTCTAACAAACGGGTTGATTAAGGAAATCGAGGGTCCTCCTCGACTCCTAGTAAACTCGAAACTTTCACCCGCTAACGAGTTAAACTAAATTGCTTTATGATAGCAGACCATCTTAGCTCGTTGCTTGATGCGCCAGTCCATGCCAATTATCAAATCAAGATCATACATGACTAGGACTAACAAGTCTATCTTTTCCTCTCGCTCACAAATCACTAACTTGCAACCAGGACAATTTAATGCAGCTAACACCTTATCTTTTAATGATGTAGATATGCTAACCACTGACTCCAACAACTCAGGACTCAATCCTATAAGCTTAACATATTGCTCAGCAATAAAAGAATGAGTCATGCCAGGGTCAAATAAAGCATAAGCAGCATGGTCGTTTAGCGAAACCGTACTTGTAATCACATCAGGCGAGTCCTCTGCCTGTCCTCTCGTGATGGCATACACTATCCCTTGAGCGAGGGGTTTGATCTGTTTACCCCGCGGTGCATTCTGTGATGCTAATCTCATAATCTGACTCATCGGTGGCGGCGGTGCTAACTGCTATTGTTCCCTCAGTCTTCTGGGACAATCTTTGGCCAGGTGATCATGCTGGCCACATTCAAAACAAGCACCCATCCTCCGAGGGCACGGGGCTGAACCATGTCGCCTTCCTTAGAAGCGACACATACCATTCTGATTTGGCACTAATTTGCCAATTCAACCCTTCCTATTGGGCGGAACATGGAATCTTCCTCCGATCATGGGCTTCTTCCCATACCGATTCCCATCTCTTTGTGAACTGAACCTTGACCTAGACGAGGCAACTTGCTCACTCATACTCCTCTCTATCTGCTAGGCTTGACTATACACTTTGTTATAATCCTTCAGATCAAGCGACACCAGTGGATTCTTCAACTCCAGTCAAAGGCCCTTTTTGAACCTCCGAGCTTTATCTTTAGGATCCTCTATCATTCTTGGAGCGTATTGCGACAGCTCCGCGAACTTCACTTCATATTGATCCACGATCACCATTCCTTGGCGGAGGCGTTGAAATTCCTCAATCTTTGTTCTCGGGCATTTCTCAAAAAATATTTGTTGTTGAAAGCTCTACGGAAAGCGTTCCACATCAGGACTATGCCTTCCGAGAATATTGTACCTTTGGTGGCCCTCCACCAGGTATTCACGTTACCCTGCAATTGATATATTGTTAGGACAACCTTTTCCTCCTCATTACACCTCAGCAGTGCACAAGCCTTCTCCAGGTCTTGAATCAAAAGCGATGTAGTCTCTGGATCTCTGACATCGGTGAACCTCGACGGGTTTAGCTTCAAAAAATGTTCTACCAACTTATGAATTGGTCTCTCTCTTTCTACGATTATGTTCCCAGGTGGAACTTTGTTAGGTGCGGCAGCAGTTGCGGCCTCGACGGCGGTGGCAGTAATGGCAACTGTAGCGGCAGCGGCTGTGGCGGAAGCTTGATTCTGGGCCTGCTGCCCTATTAGTGCTCCCATCGCTTCCAGTGTCTGCATGATCCCTTCGATTCTGGGATCACCAGGGGCTGCTACCCCAGCACTAATAGGAGGCGGTGCTACTCCACTAGCGCTAGCCTGACCTGGCTCTTGACCACAACCTCCTTGGGTACTGGCCCTCATCGGCGTCCTATCTCGAGTTGCAAGTCCAATGGTTCACTTTCTAGGAGTCCTTTGCTCTTGATCACTCATGACGCAAGTTTTCTACAGAAACCTACCTTCCAATTCCCCACCGAATTAGAAGCTGAGCGATCCTCACAAACAATTTACTAAATACCTATCACTGACATGCACCAGCATGAAATAAATGTCATTCCTATTAACTATCCCATATCTTATCGCACCTTATCACTCTAACTATCCACTAGCTCTGATACCACTCCGGGCAGGGATGTCACGCCCCGATCTTTGAGCGCGTGCCCATCCCTTGGTGGTCGATTAAATTATGATGTCCTAGGACGCGTTGCCAACCCATTTGTTTTAATGCGCATGCGGAAGTGTATAAATAAATCCCCAGATATCACAAAGATTGGGTAGAAAAGCAGGGCCATAAAATCACAAACCACAACACACCTTTATACATAGCTGTCTAGTTTATTTACAATACTAGTCTAAGGACAAGATCGGTTCTCAAAACAAAGCTATCCTAAGATCAGCTAGTCCGACTCATTTGTCGACTCTTCGGTCTCCACAGGCTCCGGGTGCGGTGGGTTCTCCACAACCCCATCAGGAGGGTCAGCTGCATCCTCATCTAGGGTGGCATCAACTACCACAGTAGGAACCTCAAAACCCCTAAGGGGACCTACCCTGATCCATTGGGTTTGTAATGAGGCATCCTATGAGGAATGCCCTCTTCAACCTAGACAATGGTCACTACTAGCTCATAGATCCAATGACTTCTGGGATCGGGGTAGCTAAAACCCACTCGGTAACCCTCATGAGCCGGCCAAAACACTCGGGAGGATCTGCCATCTATGGACTTGAAAGGTTGAGCCCACGACGGGGTGAGACAATGTCTTAGTAAGTTCACCCCCTAAACTTCGACTAGAAAGAAAATACGCCTAAAGGCCGTCTAGGCCGTCTATGCACACACAAGACAAAGGACTTACCTTGCCTCAGTTCCTTCATGCACGTCAGTATAAATCGTATACTCAACCAATCAATTCAAATTCAATCATCGATTAGACCATCGATCAATAGATCCACTTGATTCAACACCATCAATACCATCTATAAATTTCAATTGATACAAACACTGCTCACCCAAGCTGAAATAGATGGTATAGCTCACCAAAATTGATATATATATATATATATAAGCTACTATGTAATAATTGATTACCAAAGTTGATAGATATCTATAGTTGCTCACCGAAGCTGCTAGATAATATAGCTCACTGAAGCTGATATAAAGTATACTGCTCATCCAAGCTGATATATCAAGGCCTACTTACTGATATAGTATATTGTTCTCACTAATTGACAATTCACCGTGTTTATGATACCCGATAAAAATAGTTGTGTGTGGGTATACGGTCGGCCTAAGCCAAAATACAATATTTTCCTTTTCAAAAGTCTCACTATTTAATTTAGTCCATAAAGATATTTTTAGCGTTGTCAACCGACACCCGGTATTTCTTGATTAAATACTGAAATTACCTAATTTTGGGATAAATACCCAAAATTACAATTATTACTCAAATAGCACAATTTATCATTCAAATAAATAAACCAACATACCATTGTAATTAGCACGAAATTCTAGTCACCGACTATCCCGGTTTATTTTTCGGAAAATAATAAATAATTAAATAAATACCAAAATTAATTAAATAAATACCATTAAATGCCAAAAATGCAAACTTAGGCTGGAAACACCTAATTAAATATTGAAACGGGCTCGGAAAATTTCTGAACCAATCTAGATAAATAATACAACTTATCTAGTCTCTAATTATACTACTCTAACCACCTAATCTAAGCTTAACCTAAGCTAATCAACTCTTAAGCATCATTAACTCCCTAAGCAGAGTTTACTGAGTAAACTCACCAGTTTTACAATCCAGTGAGTCCACGACAACAACAACGCAGAGACGGGCTATAAACTCCGAAGTGGCGTCACTCGACGAGGCCCGGAAGTGTCCTAAAATGGGCCTCGAAGCCCACGGAGGCTTGCTGGCCTTTGGTTCCGTTCTTGGGCCAAGAGAGAGAACCACGGTTTTAGGAATTTTTAGGTCCTTATATGGTGGTCCCTTTGGTTCGTTTTGGACAACCTCGGGGGGTTTCTGAGTGGAGTATAGATGTCCCTGTCCCCAGGAGTCACTAGATCCATGAGCTTGTTGTGACCATAATCTGGGTCGATGAGGGCGTACCTCAGAGGGTACCTCATCGATTCAGGGCGTGGTTTTGCTATGGGCTCAATGGGTATAAGGAAGGTCTCTTTCAAGGTATTGATATCCCTGTCGTTGCGATCAACGTCGCTCTAAGTGAGGGTGCAGCTGACCCTCTTGATGGGGTTGTGGAGGACCCGAAGCCCCCGGAGCCTGTGAAGGTGGAGTCCAATGGATCGGCGAATGTGTCCGACTAGTAAGTCGTAGGAAAGCTTCTTTTTGAAAGCCGATTTTTTTGTAGATAGACTAGTTTGTTTATAAAAGGGTTTTGTGAAAATTTGTATCCTGCTTTTCTATCCCATATTTTTGTTGTCTAGGGATTTGGTTATTCTCTTCCGCACGTGCAATAAAATGAATGGGTCAGCAACGCGTCTTGGGACGTTGCAATTTTATCAACCACGAAGGGATGTGCGCGTGCTCAAGGTTCGGGGCGTGACAAGCCTTCTCTTGGAAATTCTCTCTCTCTCTCTCTCTCTCTCTCTCTCTCTCTCTCTCTCTCTCTCTCTCTCTCTCTCTCTCTCTCAATTGAGCACTGACTCTTCGGTAGGGTAAGTATTTGAGAGTGAATTGATGAAGTTGCTCAATTAACTAGGGGTAAAATTATGAGGTCTAAAAGTAGAGAGGCTTGTTGTTCCAATCAAAAGAGTTCATGTGATCCGTAAGTGAATAGTTTAGGCATGCGGCACAATGTCATAAGCCACGAGAAGTGATATTTAGGAGGATTCATTTCCTTTTGCCAAAAAAAGAGGTGAGTCATGCCTTACATTAATGAAGTAGAAGTTAACATAGATGAAGTAGGATGACATCAACAAGGGTTAAGTTCGATGTTTCAACTTGCCAATGGAGGAAAACTAGAATGCAAGGTTCAAGGGAAACTTGCCGATGGAAGAATGAGTCATGAGAACAACTTTCCCAAATAACGTCTTCGGTTGAAATGTTAAGGAATCAAGGGAATCGGTACATAAATAAGAAAACCGGTGTTTGTTCTAAATATTGATAAATCCAAAATAAAATTCCAAAACCAGCAAATAATTTCGCAAAACTTTCCAAACATAAGTTAATAATTAACCTAGTACATTTCTAACCCATCACTCAAACATGATAGTCATATTAATCATATTAATTGATCACATAAAATTTCTCATGCGTGTCATTGATTGCAGGCAAGTTCCTACATATCATTAAATGTAGGAATTTTCGGGATGTTACAATATCTGTCATGACCCGATCCTCGAGCGTGTGCATATCTCTCAGTGGTCAATAAAAATTTGCGAAGTCCTAGGACGCGTTGCTGACTCATTCATTTTAATGCATATGCGGAAGCATATTAACTAATCCCCTGACAACAACAACTTGAGATATCTAAACAGGACAACCAATGCACAAAAGCCACACTATTATAAACAATTTGGTCTGGCTACAAAAAGATCGGCTTCCAAAAAGAAGCTGTCCTACGACCTACTAGTTGAACACATTCGCCGATCCTTTGGGCTCCACCTCCACAGACTACGGGGCTTCGGGTCCTCCACAACCGTCATCTAAGGACCTGAAAAGGTTAAGCTAACGACGGGGTGAGACAATATCTCAGCAAGTTCACCCCTTAAACCCCTATTAGGAAAAAAATACGCATAAGGGCGGCCTAACCACACAATACAGAGGACTTACCTCACCTCAATTCCTTCATGCATGTCAGTACAATTCATATAACACATAAGTGCAGTAATAACACTCGATTTGATGGAGCATCTCAAATCACATCTTGGTCAATCACCACTTTTCAGTCAATCAATCCATCTATTAATCTACCACAGAGGTCTCGATTATAAGACCAAATCGTTATGACATATCTCATACCGTGCCACACAATTTCATTCCATAATCTGGTGTGTTTAATTCATTCAATCATTCATTCCAATTGATCACGGTCACACATGCACGACCTATCATGCGTTTTAATTAATTACGGCCACACATGCAAGATCTAACTGTCATATAGCGGATTTATCCGTCACACGGCAGATTTATCCGTCACACGGCGGATCTAACCGTCACATAGTTGGGCATCGTCTTGTCCCATCAAGCACGACAACGTCTACTTCAAGACAACTTTCCACATAAGAGCATTGTCCACTCGACATAGAGCGGGTAACAAATTCTCTTAACCAGCACATGATCATCCAATCCTGGCCAAGGACAATGTGCTTCGCACTCAATTGCATAAATTATCAACTAATTTCACAATTAAGCAATCAATATCACATATCGCCCTTCAATGGTCATCCTTTGCCATGACCATAACATAACCATTCACGTCTCATCATGCACAAGTCCCAAGCATGTCACAAGTCAACTACATCACCAAATATGCAATTTCTAGCAAGCAAAACATCAAGAACCACCACAAAATTATAATCAGCCATAACCAGTAGAAACGGTCCACTTGCACGTTTTCAAGTTTAAATCTAGAAACCTAATCAAACGAGTTCGGAAAATTTCCAAATTTGAATATGTTGTAAATAACACATAAAATAAAATTTTTAAAGAAAACACATTAATCCAGATATTTCTAGATTCGGCCTAATAAATCTCTCAATTCAGTACAAAAATTGTGTCCATTTTTCAGAAAATCTGTTTTTCGAAATTAATTTTGTTCGAGATCCAAAACATGTCCGTTTGATTTAAAATTTGAGTATGTTAAACTAGAAGATGTGACAAACAACTTTTGTGAAGAAACTATTTTGAAATTCGAACCCTAAGAGTTGATAAAAACCACTATAATCCCAAAAAGTCATAAATTTCAGCATAGTCCGAGATTTTGTTTTGCAAATGACGGAGCCGATATCGAGTCCAAAACTGAACTGCAGAAAGTCCACTGATTTGGACTAATCCAACCTTAAATGTGCTAATCTCACTAATTATATTAACACTAATCCATTATAAGGTTAATCTAACCATTCTAGATTATCACTAATCCATACTTAAGCTAATCTAAATAACCCTTAAGTATAATTAACCTCATAAGCAGGGTTTAGTGAGTAAACTCACTGGTTTAGTGGGCCAATGAGTCCACAGCGACGGCAACGCGACGGTGAGCGAAACTCGGGGTCACGGCGACACCAAACGAGGTCCGTACGAGCCTCAAAATGGGCCCAACAGCCCACTAGTCTCGCGGTTTGAGCTGCTAGGGGCGCGCATGGCAAAATTTCTGTTTCTCGATTTCTCTGTTTCTCTGTTCCCCGGAACAGGTTTGGAACAAAAATCCGTTTGGTAACGCAATTTGATTTCTCTATTTCAAACAGATTTCTATTCCCGGAAATAGAGAAATTGAAGAAATCGAAGCTGTAATTTTTAACTTCTCGCTTTTGAAATAGAAATCAAACTGAAATCAAACCATATAAAAGAACATTGCGCTTTCTTGCTAACTTAATTCACTCATAACCACAACTTCACAAATTATTGCTAATTTTCTTTTTCTTATTTTGCTCGTGTTTTTTTTTTTTCAATTTTTTCTTGATAACTTCCTCCTTAGGATGAAAGGCAATTGAATGGGTCTCCAATTTTCAAAAACGACCAAAGTTCTTAAATGCTTACTTAAAAACAATGGGACTCTTTCCTCCTAGAAAAGGCACGCGCATGACCAGTTGAAGAAAAAGTTCTTACGTAATAGATGAATAAAAAACGTGCCTAGAAATTTAACCTTATTTTTTTACGGATTCAAAATTCTTGCAAAATCAAAATAATTAGATTGTTACACAATCTTGAATTTTAATTCGAAAGCAAGAGATTCAAGAGAATCTCTCTTTTGCTATGCAAGGGCCATTAAAGGTTCACTGAGCAACAATAAAGAAATTGGGGATGAGCAACTAGACTGATTCAATTCGAGAATCAAAATAAACCGACCTTCCCCCGATTGGTTCCTAATCATAAACGTTACTTTAAGGTAGAATTCTCATATATTCCTTTACATCATTAATTTTATTTTGTTGATAATCTTGTATAATACTAGTTTTTGATAAAATGACAAGGCTGTATAGGCGCCATTGATGGCACCCATATTCATGCTTCCGCAGCATTTGTCCGAACCTACGCAGATGAGCTTGCAAACGATACATTGACCGAGGAGGGAAACCAAATAAATACGCTTAGGAAAACAATTGCTAATAAAATGGTAAGGGATAATAATATGCCGGAAATTCCATGAAATTGTATTTTCAACTTTTGTAATGTATTAGTATTATTTCGACTATTATTTTGTATTTGAGGATTTCTTATGTTGTTTTAGTATTATTTCGACTATTATTTTGTATTTGAGGATTTCCTATATTGTTATCTAATCAATTTCTATTCCTAGAAATATAAATTTTGTTCTGTTATCAAACGGATTTCTGTTTCAGAAATAGAAATTTTGAATCGTTATCAAACGGGTTTCTTTGCTCAGAAACTTGTCCGGGGAATAGAAATTAAGAAATTGATTTTTGGCCAGAAATCAATTTCTGTTTCAGAAATTTTGTCATGCCCAGCCCTAGGTGGTTCTGCTTGCTGCTGGTTTGGGGGCTGTTGGCCGGACATGGGGTTGTGGCTTGGTTGAAATGTGAAGCTGGTGGTGCGGCTACTGGACGGACAGCAGCTGGCGGGAGTTGCGGTGGCCGAGGTGTGAAATGGAGCTTCTAGATGAAGGGACGCTGGTCTTGGTTAAGAGAGAAATAGATAAGGGGAGGGGACGAGTTGGCGTTGGGGCTGTTTCGTGTGGGTGGTGAAGTGCTGAAGGGGCGCTGGAAACTAGAGCAGAATGGTGAGGGGGAGTTGGATTCACCGGCACATGGAGGAGGAGGTGGGAGGTTGGTGCGGTTATGGCTGAATGAAAGAAGGGAAATGAAGGATAAGAAGAAGAGGGAGAGGGCGAAGAAAAGTGAGTCGGCCGAGGGGTGGGGGAAGAGACGTGCAAGAGAGGGGGGGCGAAAGAGGAGAGAGAGAAGGAGATGAAAGTCAAGGCAAAAATATCAAAATCACGATTAAAAAGCCACAAAAGTCTTCAAGCTTTATCACCTTGGTCTCCTAATTACTTTCTTGAATAAATTTCCCATAATTAACAAATTTTGGATGGCAAAATAGGCCATCACTTCTCCCATCCGAATCACTTATTTTTTCGAATTGTCCGAAATCGATTTTTTTGCAAAATCCCGGACTTGACGGAATTTTCCCGAAAGATGAGACGATGTCTTAAAAATGAATTGTGACCGCTTGAACGTTTGATTCCCGAAATTGAATTCAGTTTCATGGTTAAAATTGACCGGACGCGATTTTAGTCCAATCTAACCTACCAAGTAGGTTTTAGGGATTTTACCGCGGTTATATCCCTTAATGGTTTCACCAATAGATTGGTTAACTCACGAGTGATCAGCTCAAGAAAAAGGACCATAGGTGCATCGATGAAAAGTCCATTTCGTTTTATCGAGACGAGTCGAAAATTCAGGATGTCACAATATCCGTGATGGAAGAAGATCACAATCTATTTTGCTCGTAAACAACACCAACAAACTAAAAAATTATTTGATGATGATGTTTATGTTAATGCTAAATATATCATGTCATTGGTGATGTTGGTACAACAACCATTTAAGGATGTTCATTAGAGAAGTTAAAATTAGTTGTGCAACTGGAGACGCACAACAGAAGAGCAGAAAGTTGTTAGAGAATTGGAAATAGCCTTTATCAGTATTGTCAGAGCTATTGGCAACGAGACAGCTGTGATAGAATCTATTTTGGGTTAGCTAGCTAATGTTCACAAAATAGAAAAGTATGAGCTATTCAGCTTCTAAATAGTTGCAAGATTGAAAACCTAATGGCTACTTGCTTCTTTGTACCACCACCAATGGGAAGATTAAAATATTTAGCTAAGAGAAGTTGTTGAGGCCAAAAAGTTAGATGCGCAAGACAAAGAAAACCAAAATTGTTCAATGTTGTACCATGAGCTAATTTCATTTCATTCTCTTGAAATCTATTGTGTTTTTGCTGCCTTGTAATCATGAGAGAGATTAAGTGTACAGAGTGAGAGTAGCACATGAGTTATGATAGTGTGATCTATCATTTGATAGGACCAATGATTGCTGATTGTGACTTATCTTGCATATTACTAGTGTAATTTAGCTTTACTTGTGATTGTTAGTGTGGACAGTGGACATAGGCTTAGTAATAAGATGAACCACTATAAATTGATGCGTGCTCTTATTCATTTCACATTCCTATACTCTAGCACACAAGCACTTCACAGTACTTGAAATATCTCCTGTGGCACCTCTCGACGGCCCTCGATCTGTTAGGGTTGCCACAGTTCGCTTACCTTTTACTTTCCCTAATAACATGTCACTCTGATACCATTTCAATTGCAGCGGGTCCATACAACTATGGGGGTTTACATATTTTATTATTGGTCCCTTGCGCAGTTCATATGGCGGAAGCACATCCATCAACTCCATTCCTTATATTTAGAAAACGATGCACACTTACTAAACATTTATAGGTAAAAGCTGAACACTTTTATTTACTTAAACCATATGGACATCATTCATCGGTACATCAAAATGCCGTAGTCTTCTATACTCGGCTATACTTCAAAAGATGACCGACATCTCCTCCAGCGGTCGTATACTTAAAGTCCATCGATCAATGTTGGCGTCCAAAAGTTCATTCCTTTGCTATTCTCCTCCTCGCGGTCATATCCAACCGCTTGATCCATCTACTGGTGGTAGTGGTAGCAGGGGTATCTTATCTAGTCTGAAATGTTATTCCCTAAAAGGGGTGAGTACAACCACTCAGCAGTAAAGATCCACCAAACTACTCATTGCGTCACACAGAACAATTAAGGCATCATAACAAAGCACATATCATTCATGCATTCAAGCATAACTTACCTTGCAGCCATACATATGTCATCATACCATATGTGCATATACCATCATGCACTAATCATCAAGCATTCATGCATATATCACCATGCCATATGTGCATATACCACCATGCACTCATCATCTAACATTCATGCATATATCACCATGCCATATGTGCATATACCACCATGCACTCATCATCAAGCATTCATGCATATCCATGCCATATGTGCATATACCACCATGCAGTCATGCATATCTCACCATGCCATCGTGCATATACCACTATGATTCATATCATCCATGCTATCAAGCATAAATCACCATGAGATCTATTCATGCCTTCATGATTGCATTTTCAATATCAAATAGCATTTATTTATTTTCATAAGCAGATCATGCATCATGCCATATCATACACCCATGCACATGATTCATTTTCAATTCTTATCTTTCCCAAGGATCTCATCAGTTTTTCTTTCTAGGGACTAATGTTTGCATCCCACAATTTATCGCTCGCATCCAACCAGGCATCGCGAGGAACCTCCGAAGCTTCCGGGATTACGTACCGACATACCACCAAGAATCCCCCCCTCTGGAATTACGTACCGTATACCACCGGGTATCTCAAAATTCCCGAGGACCCTCCGGAATTACACCACTAGGCCACCGGGCATCCAGCACCCCCACATTCCGGGCATCCCGACACTCCCGGGGCATCGTCAGCTCACACCTCCGACGGTCTTGTTATTATCTCAATTCTCATTTATACATGTATCTCAATTTCAACATGGCATTTGATGCAACAATATCAAGGATCTCAACCAAATTTTCATGCCAATTAACATGCCATATGCCATCACATATGCAGCACAATCAACCACTCAAAGTATTTCATCACATGGAGAATTTCATTTATTTTCCAAAACACATCAGTTTTTCGAATAAATCAGAATGCATTCCTCTAATTAAAACTCCAGAAAAATTAGTAAATGACATTAATAAATTCTGAAAACTTGGTACATTATAGATGAGACCTAAAGGCAAATATCTCATGAAGAACACAACACCACCAGAATTTCATACAAAACAGAATAGTCCATGCATTACAGCTTTTGAAATTTGCCCAATCCAGCTTGCACAGTTTTAGAAAACATTTTAATTAAATACTCAAACGACCTTAAAAAATTATGAAATTCGAACATGTGATATTAGAGACATAAAGGCAGATATTTCATGAAGAACACTACACCAAAAGATCCCCATATAGTTCAATACGGACCACGCATCACAGCACTACTAATTCTGTCCGTTCCACTTGCACAGTTTTTGAAACTTTTTTGGTTAAATAGGCAAATGAACTTCAAAAAATCACGAGATTTGAATATGTTGTAGGCAAGACATAAAAAAATATATTTCATGCAGAACATATTGCCGAAAGAATCTCATACAAAACGATATAGCCCACGCATTGAAACTGACTAAGTCCGAACACATCAGATTACCCGATTTTAGAAGCATTTCCGATTAAATACCCTAATGGCCTTCAAAAATTATGAAACTCGACTATGTGGTAGTCAAGACCCTAAGGTAGATTTTTCATGAAGGAATCAAAGTCAGATTCTTCCTAGGTAATTAAATATAGGCGGTTAAAACTTCTGTTCTTAGTACCAAAATTTCCAGATCTAACTACCTCCAAAAAACCACGATTTTACCTACCTATTCTTGTTGGTTTTCTCTAAATTTTTGATATGTTAAACCTCAGGATGTCCTTTACAACTTTTGTTAAGAAATTGAAGTGAAATTGCAACAAAAAAGTTACTTTACAGACCACGAAACCACTGAAGGTCATCATGACGAGTTCCAGATCTAGTCTCTCCAAAGGAAAATCGTTTCACCAAGAAATGCTTGTTCGTTTTATCTCAAATTTCAGTATGTTATTCTTCAAGATCATGAAGAGGTAGAAGTGAAATTCCAAATAAAAAGTCGCATGCAACACACGAAATCACCAAGAGGTCAACAAAACAGTTTCCAGATCTAATGTTTTCGTAGAAAAAGGGTTTCGCCCCTCAATACTTGTCCATTTTGTCTAAAATTTTAGTATATTATACTTCAAGATGTTCTCTACAACTTTTATGAAGAGGTCGAAGTGAAATTCCAAATAAAAAGTCGCATGCAACCCCCAAACTCATGAACAGTCAGGCTGGTTGTTTTCCAGAAACAGCATGCAAGGCCAACAAACCTCTCCCCAAAGCTCCGAAAGTTCACCACTTACCACAACCAAGATTTATCATCTTCTACACACACTTTACAGCAAGCAAAGGGTAGGTTTTAGGACTCTACTTGCCTTAGATTTAAGCAGAAAACAGCAGCAAACAAAGGCAAAGCAGCGACGAACGGCGGACGAACTCTCTTCCTTCTTCTTTGCACGGCCTCCTCCTCCTCTCTTGGTTTCCCTCTCTCACTCTCTCGACAGCTCTCTCTCTCTCTCTCTCTCTCTCTCTCTCTCTCTCTCTCTCTCTCTCTCTCTCTTTCACTCACCAAAACCGGCCACTCTCCCTCTTTTCCTTTTATTCTCATATTTGCTTGTAATCATTAGGTTTTGCATGCATGAGACACTTGGCTCCAAGAGGAGGACAAGTGGCTTCAACAAGGAGACAAGTGGCTGCATCAGGAGGACAAATGGAGGAGGTGGCGTGGCCTCCATCCGGTTCTCCTTCATGGGCCAACAGTTTGGGCCTCTTGGCCTGCTTTAGGCCCAACACACTTGGGCCTAAAGTCCAAGCTTAAATGGCCCATATTTATTTTTGATAATCCATCTTAATCCTCATTTAAATAAATACCTAATTGCATAATAAAATGGCCAAAAGACTTTGCGACATTAATCCATAAAAATCAAATCTATAAAGTGCATAGTCAAGAACAAAGTCTTCTTTATCAAATTGTCCTATAGCACAAACCTTGATCATCCATTAACATAAGATGTATTTCTACCCAAATAATTCTCCATTAAAATACTCGGCATTAATCTATTAAAATTCTTTGGTCTAAAGGCCATAACATAATTCAATAACACTTCCATCTCTTTTTCATAGGTCGAAATGCATCCAGAGGTTGCCATGAAATTTTGGGATGCCACATCTCCTCAACTTGATTTTCATAATAGCAACTGGTTTCTGCAAAATTGTTAAAGTTATTAAAACAACCTATTCACATCATCTCTAGGTTGTATTGTTATCCCTGACAATAATAAAGCACCTAAAAACCATTGACATGAAAACTTAGAAACTGAAACGACCTCTAGGATTTATAATTGGTAAATAAGACTATTTGATCACTTAGGTTAATACACAATCAAGTTACAAGTACCAAAAAGGCATTAATGGGGACTATTAGTGTAATCAAGCCCCCAAACTTAGAAAACTTTGGTTGCATAAGAAATGAGGTATACTCCCTTGCCTTAGTTGGTTTCTAACAACTCCAACAGGCTAGTGGTAATTCCGAATTCACATAGAATTTTTTAGGATTAATTAGAACTTAAAATGAATGCTAATGTTACATGAGATAAGGGCTTGGGAGAGCTCATGCCTAATCGAGGATCATCAATCCACCTCCTGGGCATCACCTCTAAACCTGTCTCCCTAATCACATCAGGAAGGCTTGCGACAATAAATATGTGGGTGCTCTGTGCTTCTAAAAAAAAACAGAAAAATGCCGACCGATTATGTCATCGCTATTGCATAGGATATCTTGAAGTGCGTTGTTATTCCCATCAAGCATCAATTTGGACACGTGTTGTTCTCCAAGAGATATGTTGAGGATCTTCAAAAGGAAGTTGGGAAGCTAGCGTACGAGGATGAGAGGGTCCATAATGCCATCGAAGACGCCAGAAAAAAATCTTCATAATGTCTATGGTCAAGTCACGGAGTGGCAAGCAAGTGCTGAGAAAGCCTTGAAGGAGGATTGAGACCTGTCGCGTGACTTTGAAATGGCGAACAAGACTTGCTGCCATGGGACTCTTCCCAACCCTAGTTGCTGCTATCAGTTTAGCAGGAAGGCCAAGGACATGATCAAGAGCATTGAGTGACTCACTCAAGATTGTCGTAAATTCAAGGATTCTTCAATGATTCGGCTCTAGGGAGTGTGGCTACTCTGAGTCCATCCAAGAAAGAAGGCAAAGATGTTGTCCCATCATTAGGCTTAGGGATGATGGTGAAAGTGCTAGTATGAACACCTAGAGAATGTGAATAGGTGTGAAGAAAATTTTTCGCAAAAAGTGATGATGAACTTGCTTTTGAAACTAAGTCTGAAGGATAGCAGACTTTGAGCGAGTTCAGACTTTAGCAGTTAAATAGAACTACGAGCAAAATAAAGGAGTTCAGGGAAGAGAATAAAAAAACACATAATTTATAATGGTTTTGCTTAGATCAAGCCTACATCCACTCTCCCACACTGACAGCCTTCGGGCTAGATTCCACTATGAATCAAAAGAGAATTTACAATCTTGTTATCTCAACTTCACAGTGGTGAGTCTCTACTACTCTCTCACGAAGTCATAGTGTAAGTCTTTCTCTCTTTTGAGTACAAGCTTAAGCATAATATATGGAATAACAAGAAACTGAGAAGCTTCAGACTTTGGAATTTTTCTTCCACACACTCTATCAAATGACTAGAGGTGTCTCCTTAAATACTCATTCATGCCTTCACGATAGTTGGCACTTTCCAAAGGAATTCTTCCAATCAACCCGTTGGACAGAATCAATCAAGGAGATTTTTGAGCCATTGAAGATTGTGTTGAAAGCCTGTCAATCATGTTCGCCCATACAATCGGGATCTTGGTTTCCATAAGTAGATTATTTTCAAAATTACTTATCTTCTTCTGAAAAGATTTGATGTATCTAAATTGAAATCAATAAAGATAACCAATCTTCATAGATGTTGTTGTTAGCTAGAAAGCCATATAAATCCTATAATAAACCAAAGCTTTGAATAAATGAAGATATTCTTGAGTCTGATTTTGTCTTTGTTCTTCATCGCATTCAGTCTAGAATTCGTCAGTGTGGGCAGACTTCTAATGTAGGACAGACTTTGACACTAAAGTCTGGCAATCTTTAGACTTAAACACAGAAGTCTGGAAATCTTTAGAATAAACATTGGATAAGTTTTGTCAACTTCAAAACATTCAAGGAGTTTTCTTCAACAATTTCCCCCTTTTTGACGGTGAAAAAACTTCTTTGCAAATTTAAAGATTTATATCCTACAACATAACTCTTTAGTAGTACATGATATCTTATAGAAAACAAATTGTTAAGGATCTGGATAGCATCGATTCTACAATCACATAAAATATGTTAATCTTGCAAAAATTATATAAAGACAAGATTAAACCATCCACATCCATAAATATCACTACCAGAAGATCACTGCAGAATAAGTGTTCAAAACAAAGTCAAATCAAATTTGCAAAAGTTCAAAGTTCAAGTCAAATCTAAAAAGTCAAATTAAATCTGCAATGCATTCTTGTCACGCCCTGATCCTTCGAGTGCGTGCTCATCCCTCGGTGGTCGATTAAATTGTGACATCCCAGGACGCGTCGCTGACTCATTCATTTTAATGTGCATGCGGAAGCAAATAATTAATCCCTAGACAACACAAAGATGGGATAAAAAAGTAAGGCCCCGCTTTTTTTGAAAACCAAACCACATCTTTATACATATCAAACCCAGTCATATACAATACTAGCCGATATATAAACAAGGTCTACAAAAAGGGGTAGAGGGCTACAGATCCTCTAAACATTCGATCCCTCCACAGAGGATTCTAGGGTCTTAGGCTCTGGGGACTTCGAGTCTACCACTGCTCCACCTGGAGGGTCTGCCGTACCTTTTCCAAAAGTAACCTCCAGCACCGACATAGGGACCTTAGATTCCGGTAGGGAACATTCTCTGGATCCTTTTTGCTCACGACGATACCACAATCTGTATTGATGGGGTACCATCCAAGATAGACTTGCATCAACCCAGACAATGGATCTCATGAGTTTGTAGACCCCTCCCTTTGGGTCCCCATGAAGCGGAATGTAAGATACCTGCTTGGTGACATTTTTCGACTGTCCAAAATGCTCGGGAGGCACATCCATCTAAGGACCTGAAAAATGTTAGCCCATGACGGGGTGAGACAACGTCTCAGCAAGTCTATCCCTTAAACCCTGAGTAGGAAGGAAATACGCCCAAATGCTACCTATGCACAAGACAAATGACTTACTTTTGCCTCAATTCCTTCCTAAAAGTCAGTATGATTCATAAAATCAACCAATCATTTCAATTCAATTCACTTCAAACATCGATCAATCGACTCACTCGACTCCATACCATAGATACCATGCACACAATTTGTGATATCCTGAAATTCGAGTCATTTGGATGAATGTGAATTTCGTCAATGCATTGGTGGTTGATCTCACTCAGAATTAATCACTCCTGAGATACTGACCTTGAGGGGAAAGGCTAATGAGGACAGAACTTGTACGACTAAAGAACTTGACCTGGGAAAACGACTTGACCGTGAGACTTGCGTGAGGATGATCCTGTAGATAGGCAGGCTGATTATAAGGACGACCAGAAGTCGATTTGCGGAAAGAACATAATGGAATGACGGGTGATTACATTTACCGTTATCGAAACTGCGAACGACCCTATGTCGATCCTCAGTGATTGTGTACTTTGAAATAAGAATCTATCCTACGTAATTTCATCCAGTCAAGGACGTCCATGTGTCGAGATGTCTTGAACATGATTTGGCACGGGTCGGTTACGCGTGAATCCTCAGAGCCGCCCGTCAATCTGAGTTGCACCCAAAATGGCATTGGGTGAAATTGACATGGTAAGAGAACTTAGGATTGGACTTTGAATTATTGGGAATGTCCGGGTCGGACTTTGGATGAAGCTACATCAAACAGTCGATAGAGCCAGTTAAGTCGAGCAATTGGAAAAGGGATTTTTGGACCGAGGAAGTGAGGACGTGGGCTGGGTGTCGCGACCTCCCCGAAGCAGGTTGGACCACCTAAGGGTTCGGCTAATGGATTGTTAAGCCTAGACTTAACTCGGGCTCTCCCAAGCCCATACCAATTCGTGACTTAGGTTTAAGTTCTTAATATGCAAATGATGTTTATCATGGAGTCGCCACTAATCTATTTTTGGTGGGTCGATTAGAAACCCAAGTAAAGTAATGGGAGAATTACTTCACTCCTACGAATCAGAGATTGTGAGTTCGGGGACTTGGTTACACTAGATTTCTCTAATGCCCTTTCGGTACCATTCTTTTATTTTCAAAAATGTTTTTGCAAGCAGTTTTGGATTGATTTTAAATCTATTTCCCTAACATGTGATGTGATCATGCGGGTGTGCAATCCACCAATTTAACACCCAAGGAAAGCAAATAAATAAATAAAATGCGGGGACTTACCTCGCAGCAATGAAAGCATCTACATTGTTAGATCATAATTCACATCAACAGATCTAGATATGATTTCTAATTAACACGCAATTTCTTTTTTTTTTTCACTTATTTAATAAAAATCATGCAATATGCAATGCATGCTACTAATCTAACATGAAATGATATTGACATAATAATATGGCCTAAACTATATGATGCAAATGCGATGTTTTTGTGTTTTCTTAATAAGCATGCAATCTATCCTAGAGAATAAAATTAATCCTAAGACAATTCTTTTTGGTATTTTTCATGAAATTTGAAATGAAAATTGTCCAATAATTAAATGTGCAATCTAAATTAACCAAATGACCTATTTCTAATGATGAGCAATTTCTAATTAAATGAACCTAGCAATAATCACTAAATGACGTGCATTTCATGAACCTAATTCTACATGACATGCGCATGATTGATTTTTTTTTTTTTGTATTTTTTTAATAAAAATTCGTAATTAAAATTGCTAAAATATAAAGAATCTAACTAAAGTGAGATATTATCTATTTTAAGTTAGGATTAGACTAATCTAAATCCTATCTTAGCTTAGAAAATTATCTCATCATGCAATTTATTTCAAAAGATATTATCTAACCTAGATACTATATAAACATGCATTTTTAAAAAAACTAACTATTTTATCATGCAATTTTGTCTAGAAAAATCAATTCTAATCTACATGATATGCAAATGCAATTTTTTTGTATTTTTGAAATAAATAAAGCAATTAAAAAACAATATCCTCCATGGTTGTTTCGCTAATAAAATCAATAAATTGATCTTAAGCCTTAAAGACCAAGATATCAATTTTATTCCCGCGTGATTAATTATTCCATCTAAAGCCTTATAGATGAAATAAAAAAATCATTGTGCGGTTGCGAATTAGGTGATACGTCGGGAATTTTCAAACATGCATCAATAACTAATTCAAATAAAGAGACAAAATATTAAAAATAACATAATGAAATAATTCTACCTAATAAAATATAATAAACTTACCTAATTTTTTTTTTTTCAAATTTGCCTTAATGAGCGGTGCTTTGTGGACCACGATGGAGACTTGGCTCATGGTCGGGGTGGCTGTTGCTGCGACGGGCAACTGTGAGCGGTGGACACGGTCGTCGGAGCTCCGGCGAGGGGCAGCAAGCTTGGAGTGGGCAGCGAGCTACGTGGTGGCATCGTTCAAAAGGGGACGGCGGCTGGCGGTGCTAGGCGGGCTCAAGCGGTTACCGCAATGGTGTGTAGCGGTGTCGGGTAGAGGAAAGCGCGGCAGTAAGGGGTGGAGCTTCGACGGTTGACGGAAGAGGTGGAGCAGGGGCGTCGGCGTCGGGAACAGGTGGAGAGGAGTGTTGTTAGGTGCTGGCTTGAGTAGAGGTGGTGGGCGACGAGTGGCGACGATAGGAACGATGACGCGGCGTCGGGTGCTGGGTCACGAGCGGAAAAGGAGCAGCGTCGGGCAGCAGGGGTCGGATTGCTGCACGATTGAGCAGACACAGGGAGCACCACGAGGGGCGATGGGGCTGGGCTGCAGGTCATAGTGGGCTTCGCAACAGCGGTGGTGGCGAGCTGCTGGTGCTCGCTGCTATGGAGGTGCTGTTTGCAGAAGCAGTGGTGGTGGGCGGAGATGACGAACGGGGGGCTTGATTGCTGCAGGTCATGGGTAGAGTAGAAGCAGTGGTAGAGTCGCTCGGGCGTGCGGTGGCTCGGCCTCCAGTCCTGGTGTCGCGAGTCGTCGACAGTGGTAGCGAAGGAGCGGTGGAGCAGCGAGGCAGTAGCAGCGGGTGGAGAAGGAGCAGCGTCAGGTCGTCGTGGGTTGGTGCGCACAGTAGGCGAGGCAGCGCACGCCGGAGGTGCAGGCGCGACGGTGCGAGCGCGGGCAACGGGGGGGTTGACGGCAGAAGCCTTGCAGAGAAGAAGAACGAATGTTTTCTTTCTTCTCTCTTTTTTTTTTTTTTTTTTTCTTTTCTCTCTCGCCTCTCATGTCCACTCTCCCTCTCTTTCTCTCTCTCAGTACTTTCGGTGTACCTTTTTCTTTTTCGGTTCAGCTCCTCTCCACGACTTCATTTTTTTCGACAAACCTCTCTCTCTCTCTCTCTCTCTCTCTCTCTCTCTCTCTCTCTCTCTTTTTAATAGCTCTCACAAACCTCTCCAGTGAATTTTTTTCGTTCTCCCCCTTTTGCTCTTCTCTAATGAGACTCTATCTCTCTTAATCTCTTCTTTTCTCAACTCCTCTGGCTTCCCTGCGGGTCTTTTTTCATAGATTTTTTTCTTAACTCCTCTGGCCTCCCTCTTTACATTTGCATTCCCAAGCCTTATTTATAGGATTATTGCTCCGACTTCAGTGTGAATTGAGAACAGCCGCAATGTTTTCTTCACGTCCAAGCAAGTTAGCAAGTTGAACCTTGCTTCCTTGTTTCTCGAAAACTCCATTAGCTGCTATAATATATTATAATGTGTGCCCCTTCTTTTGACTTTCTTCTCTAGCCGATTTGCTCTCCAAGAAGGAGAGAATTCCTTGCAACAACACACTACAAAATATTATAAAATTGTGACCCCTTTCTCTTGCATATCTTCTCACGTCTTCCCCATTTTGTGCATGCATGTGCATGCATTAATGAGGGAGAGAAAAAGTGGACGCTCATGGATTCTCTTTTCTTTGCTTTCTTCACGCCTACGGCTACTTGTCTAATTGGCTGAAAAGTGCGGCTGAGAGATAAAATTAAGCTTAGAGTTCTTTTCTGCTCAGGCTCTCTCTATTTTCTTCTCTACACGTTGCCCCACCTTTGATGGGCGTTCCACAGCCTTTGAAAGAGAATAGCTGCAACTTTTGACTTTTCTTGCTTGTTATTTGCTTCAGCAAATTTCTCGTTGCTTTACTAAAGTCGACAACCCACACACTTGAGAGAGTATATTATATTATGGGCTCATTTTGCTCCTTTGAGGCCTTCTCACGTCCGCCGAATTTGTGCATGCATGTGCATGCATTAATGAGGGAGAGACAATAGACGTGCGAGAACCTCTTTCCTCTTTTTTTTTTTTTTTACTTTCGCTTTTGCGTGTTTAGGCCCAGCGAAGGGAGACCATCCTTTTGTGCATGCGAAGAGAGACCATCCTTTTGTGCATGTAATCGACCGCGAGCCCCCGCTTCTTGTTGCCTTTTTAGTATCGATGCAAATGTGACTACATGAAATGCAATTTTACATTTTTTTTTCTAGGGCTTAAAGATTAATCCCTAAATTTTGTTTATGCAATTAATTACTAAATGGTTAGTCAAAATTTAGGTGTCTACACCGGGCCTAGTTAGTGTGGGCCTTAGGCCTAAGGTTGACAGCCACTATAGTGGGCCTAAGACAAGCAAATAAGCCCATCGGGCCCAACCAACTATTCATCTTCTAAGCCCATGGGCCAATTCTTAACCATTTCAAGCCCAACCAATTCCCAAGCCCATTCCTATTCATGGCCAAGCCCAATCCTTAGGCCCATCCACCAATTTCAGCCCAAGGTCAGATTTGTAATTTGTGCAAGGTGAAATGACCAAATTGCCCCTAGTTGTAGGGAGAAAAAGGCTAGAGAAAAGAGAGAAGATGATGTCATCATGCATGGGGACTTGAGGTAGCCATTTAATGGCCTTAATGAGGAGTGCTTTCATCCCTCACTTCACTCTCTCTCTCCCTCCTTCAGCCCTTAAACCGATTGACCTCCCTCTCCCCCATTTTCTTCTCCAGTTTCTGCTCCAGCTGACCCTTCAGTGAAGAATCGAGTCAAAAGTGGTCTTCCCAGATGAATCAGCCAACGATCCACCCATCACCATGACCGGGAGAGACAGACCGTTCCAACGAGCCTAATCTCGCCCCAAACGGAGTAGTCAACTGTCCTGTATGGCCATCTCAAGCCGCTGGTCGCCGGTTCGTCGGTCCGCTTGCAGCCTGCACTGTTTTGCATCTTCAATCATTTTTCTCCCATTCCAGCCCTTCATTTGCCCGTTCCATCCACCCACAAGATCCCCGGGAGCCGTCGGTTGCTGGCCAACCCCTTCGTTGGAGCGCTGGCCAAGCCGTCTAACTTGTTTTCTCCTCCGGCAGGGCTGTTTTTCAATGTTTTCAGTGGGTGTCCGAGTTGTGGTTACTGTGTTGAGCTTCGGGATCACCTTGGATCATCGTGGTAGAGGTCCTGGTACGTAGCCACCATTGTCGCCACCGTGTCGGTGCCTCCAGCCCGCTTAACGGGTGAGTTTAGCTCTTAATCCTTTGATTAGAGCCTAAACTTATTTAGGGTTGGTTTAGTTAGATTTAATTCTAGTTTAAGTGATTTAATTAAGTTGTATTAGTCTAAGATAGGTGGTTAGATTAATGGCTAAGATTAGTTTAGCTTAATTTTACTTTATTAGCTTAATGATGCTTATGTGGTTACTTAAGCATGTTTATCTTAATTAATTGGTTTCTTGCAGCCTGCATTGTTTTGCGTCTTCAATCATTTTTCTCCCATTCCAGCCCTTCCTTTGCCCGTTCCATCCACCCACAAGATCCCTAGGAGCCGTCGGTTGCCGGCCAACCCCTTCGTTGGAGTGCTGGCCAAGCCGTCCAACTTGTTTTCTCCTCCGGCAGGGCTGTTTTTCAATGTTTTCAGTGGGAGTCCGAATTGTGGTTACTGTGTTGAGCTTTGGGATCACCTTGGATCATCATGGTAGAGGTCCTGGTACGTAGCCACCATTGTCGCCATCGTGTCAGTGCCTCCAACCCGCTTAACGGGTGAGTTTAGCTCTTAATCCTTTGATTAGAGCCTAAACTTGTTTAGGGTTGGTTTAGTTAGATTTAATTCTAGTTTAAGTGATTTAATTAAGTTGTATTAGTCCTAAGATAGGTGGTTAGATTAATGGCTAAGATTAGTTTAGCTTAATTTTACTTTATTAGCTTAATGATGCTTATGTGGTTACGTAAGCATGTTTATCTTAATTGATTGGTTTCTTTAATTTAATCATTATTTTAATGATTTATGAATATAATTTATTGTTTATTGAATTATGGAAATTTATTGTTCACGCGACACTATTCACAAAATACTGTTCACGTGCATTGTTCATCTAGAATGCGAAAATGTCTAAAATTCATATGTGTTGATTTTATGAAGTAAATGGATATGAAAATGCATGAGCATCCGTATGAATTGAGTGGTGATTTGTGAAATTGTGTGGTGATTGTAAATTTGGGTATTTATAAAGAAAATCCCGAGCGTTGGATTTTGACACTGAAAATGGATTTTATGTATTATATCAAACGGTGGGGTTTGAAAAAGGAAAATATCAGTTTTCTGGTTCGAATTGACGTGTACCCATGCATGACTACTTTTTCGGATGCTTTTAATATGAAGGAAAGAGGCCAAGATCACTGTTTTAATCAAGGCATATGAGTGAAATGCAAAGTGTCATGGGCTGATAATGAATTGTCGTGTGTTGGTTAATAAGGAACCGTCCTGAGCTGTTGAGCTGGACGTACTCGATATGGGATACCCCATATAATGGGCTCGGGTCATAGTAGAGGCTAGAATGTTGTCGATGTAGTGATGAAACCGTGCTCCAAGGTGGGGAGACGATGCCTGGCTAAACACCAGTAAATAGCCAAACTGCGAGTAGGCTATGCCCATGTGTGGCAGTGGATAACAATTGGAACGCATGTTGAGTGTAATTGACGTGCCGAATTATGGGACGAAATTGTGTGACACGGAATGGGACATGTCATAACGATTTGGTTTTATAATAAGGGGCCCCTGTGGTTGTTGGTTATGTGAAAGTGTTGGCGTTTCAATTGTTGTATGCATTGAGTATATGCATTGTGTTTCTGAACTGTGATAATGTGCAAGAACGCATGAGAATCATGATGTCTGTGATTTTGATCATGCAGGAGCTAAGCACATTGTTTAAGGCACGCACGCATGAATTGATAACGTGCAGGGTGTGGCAATGGCCAAGTGAGATCGCTTGCGATGTGACTTGTATGTGATTGATGAAATGTATTATCTAATGGCCATATGCCTTGTGTGTATCATGCTGAATTATATTGTGTAGGGTATGACATACCAAGTAAGGTTGTATGCGAATCGACTGTTGGTTGTTGCTTATGGTGGAGTAGTTTTGGATAGATACCCCGTGTTGAGTTGGTGTTCTAATCGGGGGCTTAGGGGAGGAACTCGCTGAGATTTATATGTCATTGGTTATTGAATAACCACTTTTGAGTGATTAAGATGGCACTTTCGCCAGTGAGGTTTGGTATCCCTAAGGACTGGGATACTGTCGTGACGCATCACTACTTTCCGAGTTGGGCATCTTTGTATGAGAAGTATATCACCATCATCTGGGTGGATGAGGGATCAGGGCATTGGATACCCCATAGGTTCTAGGCGTGGTTCATCCGGAATGGCGACTTGCTGATAGGTCCTCTAAGAGTTGTTGACGAACCAGCCGTTAGGAGCCCTGAGGACGCTAATTGGGATCCCATGGAGCTGGACCCTCCTAATGGTGTTGTGGAGGATGCTACCCCCGCTTCGCTAGAGATCGACTCGGTCGCCTCTGGCTACGACTCGACGGGATTTGAGTCCTCTAGGTTTGAGTGACTGTAGTGCTGAACCCGAGGGTTCATTTTGGTGTACAGTTGGGTTAGCCTAGACTAGTCTCTTTTTGGTCTAGCTTAGAGGATGGATCAGCCCCTCTGTTAGGCTTGTAAATCAAAACTGATCCTCTGTAGGTTAATCCAATATGAAAATGTAAGAGTGTGAATATATAAGAATATACGTTGTGTTTCTGTTGTTCATCTCGCTATCCCTGTGCGATTGCTTTATTGTATGTTGATGGGGAGATGATTCATTTTCCACTTGTGCTTAATGAAAGATTAAAAAGGAAAGGGTCGGCGACGAGTCCTGGGAACGTCACAAAATTTTATCGACCACCAAGGGATATGCGCGCGCTCAAGGTTCGAGGCGTGACACAATTCGATCAAGTTGAACATTGCTCACCCTAAGCTGACAATACATGGCATAGCTCACCGAAGCTGATAATAGATATATAATAATGCTCACCGAAGCTGCTATATATCTATATTGCTCACAAAGCTGTACGATACTTAATGCTCACCAAAGCTGTTAGAGTATATTGCTCACACTAAGCTGATATATTAAGACCCTCAAGCTGATATAGTATACTAATAGTGCTCACCGAAGCGGTTAAAGTATACTGTTCACTCTAAGCTGATATATCAAGGCTCGTAGGCTAATATATTATATTGTTCTCACCAATTAAGAATCCTCCATTTTTATTGTACCCGATAAAAATAACTGTGTGTGGGGACACGGTCGGCCCTAGCCAAAATATCATATTTTTCCTTTTAAAAATCCCACTAATTATAATAGTCCATAAACACATTTTTGGTGTTGTAAATTGACGCCCGGTATTTTCTAACTAAATATCGAAAATACTCGATTTTGGGATAATTACCAAAAATTACAAATCTCACTTAATTTGCACAAATTAACACTCAATTAAATAAACCAATCACACCATTGCAATCAATACGAAATTCTGGTCACCAATTATCCCGGTCTAATTTTCGAAAAATAATAAATAGTTAAAAAATCAAAATTAATTAAATAAATACAATTAAATATCGCAAATGCAAACTTAGGCCGAAAACCCTAATTAAATATCGAAACGGGTTCGGAAAAATTTCGAACCTAACTCAATAAATACTACCATCTATCTAGTCGCTAATTAAGCCGGTCTAACCACCGAACATGCATAAATGAGTACTTAAATCGCTAATATGTTCTAATTAACCACATAATCCCTAATTAGCTTAAACTAATAAATATTTAAGCATAATTAACTCCTTAAGCAGAGTTTAGTGAGTAAACTCATTGGTTTTGAAATCCGATGAGTTCATGGCAACGGCGAGGTGGAGATGAGCGACAAACTCCGAAGCGGCGGCATCAAGTGAGGCTGGGAAAGGCTTGGAAATGGGCCTCGAAGCCCATGGCTTCTTACTGGGTTCGGATTCTGGATGGGGGGTCGAGAGGGCTGCTGGGATGGTTGTATTGGGCCAAAACAGTGAGGATGGGTAGATGAGGCTGTTGCAGGGTCAGGCAGCCAATGGCGAGCGATGGCGGCGACCTAAACGGCGACCACGACGGCGGAACCAACTTGGGATGGCAGGGGGCGACGAACAAGGCATGACAAGGGCAAGGGACAGCGGGACGAGCAGGCAAGACTCACGGGGGCGCGACAAGCGAGCGAGCGGCTTGCGGTGGCTTCGACGGCATGTGACCGGTTGCTCAATGGCAAGGGGGTAGGTTGTGGTTTTCTCTGGTCTTTTGGAGCTTCAAATAGCAAGGAAATGGAGAAAGTAAAGCTGTTGGAGAAGAAGAAAACAATTGCACTTGTGGAGGGCCCCTCTTAACTTCTTCCTATCTCTTTTGTCTCCTTGAAGAGGCCCCCCAAGTTGGCTGGCTTCCTTAGCAATTTTCCAGCCACAAAGCTTCCTTTAGAAGCCATTGAAGTGGTCCAAAGGTTGAGGGACCATGGGGCTACGAATTTTGAAGAAATTTTCCCCCAATCCACTTCAATTCTCTCTTGAATTGATTCAATTCGGCCCTCATAAATTCCACCATCGTGTCCACTATCAAATTGACATTTTTCCTCACCAATAGATCTAACTTGCATTCTAAAAACATGATAACAACCCATTAGAACACTTGATTTAGCTCAATCCTTAGCCAATTTTGTGCACACAAAACCCCTTAGAACGAGTCCCAAATAGTCCAAAAGGTGAGAGGGACCATGGCCTACGAATTTGCACATAATTTCCCCCAAATTGGATCAATTTCTCTTCAAATGGACCTAAACCGATCCCTATAAATTCCACCAAGGTGTCCTCGACCAAATTGACATTTTTCCTTATCATTAGAACCAACTTGCATCCCAAAAATGCGATAAAAAACGGTCCTTCGAATTTTCCGGTCGAAAATGGCCCTATATTGAATTTTCGCCAAAAATCTCGATTTGTAGAAAAATCTTAAGATGATGAGTCGGCGTTCCTAAAATAAATCGTGACATACTAAAACTTTTAATTTCTCAAATCAGGTTCAATTTCGCGGTTAATTTCAATCTGGCGTGATTTTAGCGTGATCTAACCTACTGGGTAGCTTTTCGGAATTTTTAGTATAATTGACTCATGGTCGATTTATTTCGAGTCACGATGTACCTCTTCGACACATTGGTGACTCTCGATTGTCGTGAAAATCTCGAGGTTTCAAATACAGGCATAGGGTACCCAAAACGACAGAAAAATCAGTTTAATGCCAATCGACGAGAATTTTGCAATCATGTGGAATCACCCACACTTTGATCACATATCTCAGTTGAATTGACCTATTTTTGATCTCTGATCGATTTTGATGATGCCGTAATAACCCTTGCAGATTAGCACGATCGAGCAGTCGATTCTTGATTGAATTCTCAAGTCTATTGCATTGTAACATCCTAAATTTCAGGTTTTGTTTTCGATTAGATAAATTAGGCTTTTCATCAACAAGCCTATAGTTTTTTTTTTTTTTTTCTGAGTTGGCCACTCACGAGATAACTAGCATATTGGATAAAGCCATTAAGGGATTTTAACGCAATAAATTTGAGAATTTGACTAGAAATCGACCGCTCGACCGTGATAGTTGACAAGGGTCAATATGGCACCATTATAAGCGATTAGTGAGTGGATATAAGTCGATTCGACGGAAGCATGCAATTGAAGTATGTGTGATTCCACTTGATTGCAAAATTTTCGTCGAATAGCCCTAACCAAATTTTCTGTCGGTTCGGTACCCGGTCCCCGTATTTGAAACCTCGAGATTTTCATGACAACCGAGAGTCGCCAATGTATTGAAGATATATAATGTGGCTTGAAAATAATCGACCATGAGTCAATTGCATTAAAAATTCCTAAAAGCTACCTGGTAGGTTAGGTCATGCTAAAATCGCGTTAGATTGAAATTAACTGCGAATTTGAACCCGATTTCAGAAGTTGAAAGTTCTGTTATGTCACGATTTATTTTAGGAACGTCGACTCATCCTTTGAAGAAATTTCGGCGAGCTCGGGATTTTTTTTCGAAAAAATCAATTCGATCGATTTGGAAACGAAATGAAATTCGAAGGGGCCAAAGTAAGTGGATTTTTGGCCTTCAAAAAGGGACTAGTTTGTGAGGACAAGTGTGGAAATTGTGTAGGCTTCCTCCGTAGCAATTTTGGCCATCAAATTGGAGAGTCTTGTTAAGAAATTGAATTTCAGATGAATCGGAAAACAAAAGAAATTCGGATGAGTGAGGAAAATGACCAATTTTGCTGTCCAAAGTTGGCTTTTGTGGAATTTTATGTGCATAAAGGCTTAGGGGACAAAATGGATTTGTATGAAAGCTTGTGGGATCAAGAATTGATGAGTGTGGGATATTTTATTTAACTTTTCCCCCCTCCTTCCTTCGTTCTCTTTCTCGCACGCCAGCTTCACTGATCCTTTCCCCCATTCGACAACCCTCTCGCCGTAATCTTCCATTTCTTTTCTTTCCTTTGATTTTTGAACTCTTCCTCTCACGCATGTCTCTCCCTCTCTCTCCCTTTTCTTTATTTTCGCACGTTCTTTTCCCCCTCTTGGCCGACGCTCTCTGCTCCCTCATCCCTTCTCTTTTATGTTTGCCTCGCACACCAGGCGATCGAACCCCTCCCTCACGCTTCTGTCTTTTCTTTCATTTCCCTTGGAAGCTCAACTTCCCTCCATTTTCTCTTCCTCACAGCCGCACGCCAGCTCGACCGGTTCTTCTCTCCTTCACAGCTTCTTCATGCACCGGCGAACTGCCCACCTCATGCCAACACCTGCTCCACCATCCTCTCGTCCCCTTTGCAACCGCCAAGTCAACCCCACCGCTCCATCTTCGTTTCCCATTCTTCAGCTGCCACAAAATACACTGCCCATCTCCACTCACCAAACAGCCCCACTCACGAAGTCAGCACGCCGAGTCCTCCAATCGGTTTGTTGACCACCAGCTTCGACACCACCGTGCCATCCACGCGACACCACCCCTGCTTGTGCTCCAATCAGTTGGCCCATCTTCAGCCCGCAACTCAGCCCACTCTTCCACCGCCCCAAGGCCCAACTCCTCACCAACTCACCGCCTCACCAAGACCACCGGAACTCCTCAACCGCAAGCTCAGCCAAGCAGAACCGAAGCCAGCAAGGGTTCGTAGACTTCAAAGCCCATTTTCAGGTCCGTCCCGTCCCCGTTTGGTGTCGTTGCTTCGGAGTTTGTCGCCCATCTCTGCATTGCTGTCTTCATGGACTCATCGAATAGCAAAACCGGTAAGTTTACTCACTAAACTCTGCTTAGGGAGTTAATGATACTTCATGATTGATTAGTTTAGGCTAATTAAGGTTTATGTGGTTAATTAGAACGGATTAGCGATTTAATTATTCGTTATTGCATGTTAAGTGGTTAGATCGGCTTAATTAGCAACTAGATATGTTATATTATTTATCTAGATAGGTTTAGAATTTTTCTGGGCCAATTTCAGTATTTAATTAGGCTTTTCCGGCCTAAGTTTCTATTTATGGCATTTAATTGTATTTATTTAATTAATTTTGGTATTTATTTAATTATTTATTATTTTCCAGAAATTATACCGGGATAGCCGGTGACCGGAATTTCGTGCCGATTGCAGTGGTATGATTGATTTATTTAATTGAGTGTTGATTTGTACAAATTGAGTGAGAATTATAATTTTGGGTATTTATCCCAAAATTGAGTAATTTCGGTATTTAATTAGAAAATACCGGGCGTCGGTTTACATCGCCAAAAACGTGTTTATGGACTATATTAAATAGTGGGATTTTTGAAAAGAAATATATTGTATTTTTGGCTCAGGCCGACTGTGTACCCACACACGATTATTTTTATTGGGTACTTTTAACTCGGTGAATTATCAGCTTGTGAGAGCTTATGTGCATGTCAACTTGTGCAAGCATATTGATCGTAAGCTTTTGGGACCCTTTGTATGTCAACTTGTGAGAGCAGTATACTGTATCAGCCTATGTGCTTTGATACGTTAGCTTGTGAGAGTAGTATACCTTATCAGCTTGTGTAAGCTAAGATTGTTTTATCAGCTTGTGCGAGCATGATCTATATATTTATCAACTTGAGCGAGTTACTATCTATCTATATCAGCTTGAGCGAGCTATGACCATATATTGCAGCTTGTGTGAGCTAAAATCGTTTTATTAGCTTGTGCGAGCACGATTTATATATTTATTAGCTTGAACGAGCTACTATCTATCTATATCAACTTGAGCGAGCTATAACCATATATTGCAGCTTGTGTGAGTAGTGGTGGTATCAATGAGATTATATATGGTATCGAATTGACAGATAGTACTATTGGTATCAAATTGAGCTAATTAACTAAGCTGATCAATGAATTGAATTGAATTGAATTAAATTGGTTGGTTGAGTATATGAAATGTATTGACTTGCAAGAAGGAACTGAGGCGAGGTAAGTCCTCTATCTTGTGTGCGACTAGATGGCCTTTAGGCGTATTTCCTTCCTAGTCAGAGTTTAGAGGGTGAACTTGCTGAGACATTATCTCACTCCATCATGGGCTTAACTTTTTAAGTCCCTAGTGTGAAGAACTCGGAGCTTGAGGCGGAAGGGTTAGGAGCATGTGTGGCTCAGAAGTTCTTTTTAGAGATGGACCTCCTGTACTTAGACTCTAGAGTTGTCCTCTGTTTGTAAACCAGATTATTTATAAAAGCTGTGTTGATTGATTTGAAATTTGTTGTCCTGCTTTTCTATCCCACGTTTGTTTAGGTAAGGGGATTAGTAATTCGCTTATGCATGCACATTAAAATGAATGGGTCGGTGACGCGTCCTGGGACGTCGCATTTCAATTAACCACCGAGGGATGGGCACGCGGCCGAGGGTTGGGGCGTGACAGCATTTATATTCCTTAACGGCTTCACCCGATAGGCTAGTTATCTCATGAGTGGCCAACTCAAAGAAAAGAACTATAGATGCGTCAATAAAAAACCCAACTTATTCAATCGAAAACAAAACTTGAAAATCAAGATGTCATAGCAATAGCCTCACATCTAACGGATCGGATAGTCGTTCAACAAATCATCAGTTGTGAAGAGAAGAGAAAAGACCATGTGACCTTAGCCTTGACCCTTAGTTGCAAAGTTACAAATGCTACAATTGATCACGCTAAATTTTATGAGTTACAAATTGATCACACTTTGAAATTTGATATGCGTCAACTTCCCCTCGTGAGTCACACAACACATAGTCAAAGGCAAAACGCAAGCATGAGATCTGAAGACCCAAAAAGGCCGATGCAAGTGCAGAAAAAGAAAAAGGCTTTGTTAACATAACAATTTTTTGATTATTGCGAAAATAACAGCCTATTGTGAGTTATAAATTCTTAAATGAGTGAATACCACAGCAATTTATAATTATCTTTTATTTGATTTTTTGTGGTCCAGAATATATTGTTATTAGATTAAATATATAATAGATTAAATATATATTGTGGTCCAGAATATAATTACCTTTTCACAAAAAAAAAAATTGTTATTTTCATATTAGATTAAATACTGTCACTCTATCATTGTCATTAAAGGAAAAAAAAAAACAAATTTGCGTTAAGCCAAGCCTCATTTATTCATTGTCCAATTTCTTTCCTTGGGTAATGAGAGGATACCGTGGAACTCTAGTCTAGAACATGCACCCGCTTACCCTCAAATGGAGTAGTACAATATTTTCTTAAAGGAAATAGCAAAACAATTAAATTTTCTTAAATCTACGGGGTACGAGAAATCAGTATGATCAACATGAGAAGGTCCTCAAACAAATTAAAT
Source organism: Eucalyptus decipiens (assembly GCA_014182575.1). Classification (NCBI taxonomy): domain Eukaryota; kingdom Viridiplantae; phylum Streptophyta; class Magnoliopsida; order Myrtales; family Myrtaceae; genus Eucalyptus; species Eucalyptus decipiens. The sequence goes on along the minus strand of CM024615.1, from coordinate 15,112,118 downwards.
GAAAAAAAAATCAGAAATTCCATTTGACGGTGGAGTCGACGGTGTTCACCAAACGGATTACAGAGGATCTAAAATTCAGCTATGATGGCTAGTCAATGTATATCCAGGTTAGTGATCTTTTGTGTACAAACGCTTGATTATCGCATTTTGTTCAAATTTATTATGATGTTCTTCACAAATATTCGTCTTATCCAAAATTGTTCTGATTGATGTGATTTACACCGATCAATTGAGTCTATTAATTGCTTGCAGGAAGACCTTCTTCAAGCCCAATCAGATGGGAAGAACTCTGAAGGATCATCTTTATATCTCGTAGGAAGAACTCCTCGGAATCTCTTTTCAAATTGGCGAGTTTCGAAAACTGGAACGTTTGTCTTCGCAATTAATCGCAGGTTGTAGCAAGTCTCACCTTTCGCAAGTGATCGCAGCCTATAGCCTTGAAGTGCGAAGTGTCGAAAAAGTCTTATTCTTGCAACTGGTGCATCATCGCAGCCCAGATCGTTCCCGTTCGCCCGCTGCATTATCACACCCGAGAGCATTTTCTTTGCACGGAGCACTATCGCAGCCCGTAGCATCCCTTTCGACCAGTGCATTATCACAGCCCAGATCATTATCTTCGCACAGAGCATTATCGCAGCCCCCAGCATGCAACAAGTCCTAGATTCGGAAGACATTGATGCTCATTTTTATGTATACGGATATCCTGTTATATGATAATTGCAATATCTCCAATTTTTTTAGCTTAAGAAAACTGTCTTGCTTAGTTGTTATCACTGAAGTGGTTTCCAGCAAGGTTAAGGACTTCCAGATTTTGGAGCTGATAGATCAATGAGGGTATCGGGCCTTCAAATTTATTGGTGTCAAGGTGAACCAGGGTTAGTTGAGTCATGTTCATGAGATAAGATGGTGAAATACCGGATTGTTGAATCATGTGTAGGCCTAATTCAGTGAGATGCGTGAAGTTCGTGAGCAAAGGCGGTATGGCACCGCTTATCTCATTGTCGAAGAGTCTTAATTTGACTAGCTGAGACGGTTTCCAATTGAAGGTGGAATCTCGCCTATTAGCATTATTCTTTCGAGGTTCAAAGTGGTGATCGTTGTCAGCTTCCCAACCCAAAACAGAGAAAATATGGGCTAAGCAATCGATGGTTTCATTATCGGATCTAGGGATTCAAGCTTGGTAAGATTACTGAATGAATACGGGATCATTCCAAAGAATTCACAACTCAAAATAACTTCAAAGACCAAAGATTCCGAAAAAGTATCTAAAAAGTCATAAACCTATTACATTAGTACCAATTTAGTCATAACCCTTTTAATTTGACCAATTTTGTCATAAATATTTTTATATTGATACAAATTCAGTTCATTCGACCAATGTAAGTTGGAAATTACTAACGTGGATGCCGGTCGTCCTATATCAACGCTAACGTTGACATTTTTAATTTTTTTAAAAAAAAAAAAAAAAATAGGACTCTTGTGGACAACATACGACGACTGCAAAGCCGTGCCCTTGCCAGAGGCTACGAGGGCTGCCCTCGTCTAGATAGAGCAAGGACGAGTCCATGCCATATTCAACTAGGACTACCCTCACCCAGGCCATAAAAGTCGTGCCCTCCCCAAAGGCCACAAGGGCCACCCTTGCCCAAATGGCGTGAAGGTCGAGCCCTGGCTAAATTTAGTGAGGGCCACCCTCACCGAGGCCAACGAGGGCTGCGATGCCCTCGCCAACCCTCACTTGTGGCTAGTCGCCAGCCATGGCCGGTTTGATACCAGCCACAGTCCAAAAAGGAAAAGAAAAGGAAAAAAAAAGAAAAAAAAAAAAAAGGAAAATTTTTAAAAAAGAGTAAAATATAAATAATTTATTTAAAAATATCCACATCAGCATTGGCTATGTCACATTAGATGGCCAATATCCACGTCAATAATTTCTAGTTTAAATTAGTCAGATAAATTGAATTAGTACAGAAGTGAAAAAGTTTATGAATAAATTGATCCAATGGAAAGATTTAGGACTAATACTAATCCATTAGATTTAGAACTTTTTTGATACTTTTTTGTCAAAGGTTTCCAATTGATGGTGGTAACTCCCTTGAAAACGTGCAGCAGGTAGTTGCGAAGTGGCAGGACTACTTGAGTTAAAGTCCGGTAAGTGTCCATAACTTACCGGACTTTAACTCATATTGAGATGTGGCAGTCTCGGTTACTAGAACCATAACTTCCTAGGTCAAGAACAATTGCATGGCCACTGTTCTCAACACACTCTACGCCATCCCATAAGCAGTAATTCCGATTTGGTTCCTAGGTTAGTCTTTGGATAAGCGAGAGGATCGCTCGTAATGTTGGTGAGCAAAGCATACGTCTCTTCCATACGACACTGTGGTTTATAGAATCAGATAAATTGTGCATAGCCACAAGATGAAACTCCATACAACAAAAGTTATGTTGATCGACACAATGTCTGATAAGCAAGTAAAGTTATGTTGATCGACAACACTGTACACTAAGCTTATTGCAAGCGTGAATTTTTTCGGACAATGCCTTTGTCGAACTGTTCAAATGATGTTCCGCATTAAAATTTTGTGTTGTACCCGTAGGGAACTGTTTTAATATAAAAAAAAAAAAAAACCATAGCAAACTCTATTCTATTGTTGATGGGTATCTTGCAATAAAGAAAATGCTATCTTTATTTGATTTATCAAATCATTACCATTTGCTGGTGTCAAACATGACCTAAGTATTTGCACACACACACACACACACACACACACACACACACACACACACATATATATATATATAAGTGTTGGCACTTAGACCTGTCAGTCAATTGCTTTCAAACATTTTGGCACAGTCTCTGCAAGTTAGTTGGAAGGCTTGGTCCTTGATGTTATGCGCTTTTCTAATCCTGAAACATTTTCCAAGGTATGGTCCCGGGCAAAACAAAAAGGGAGAATAGAAAACCTACCACTCAAGATCGAATAGAACTTGTATGGTAAGAGATGATCAATATATACCTCTAGCATAGACAAACCTACCATCATAACCTGTTGGCGAGTCTACACAATGGCATGTCAAGGGTCAGTGCTGATGATTTATTTGCTCATGCTAGTCCCATTAACTAATGTGTGTTTTCTCTCTCTATTGAATTTTTGTCTATATCTCACTTCAAGCTGGTAATCTCTAAAGTTGCCATAGATAAGATTCTAAAATGGTGAAGGGGTAAGGAATGAATTGAATTGCACATCAAATAGGGGGAGAACATGTTTAGGATGTGTGTGTGTGAAAACTATAATTAACTCACGAATACACCTTTGGGTGTATCATTATGCTTAAATTAGGAACTTCGAAGTTAAGTGTACTTAGATGGGAGCACTACCAAGATAGCTAACTCTTGAGAAAGTGTCTTCTTGTAGGCCAAACTACCACTGGTTACTTGCACTGAAAATTCCTAAAAGCTACCCGGTAGGTTAGGTCAAACTAAAATCACACCAGATTGAAATTAATCGTGAATTTGAACCTGATTTCAGAAATTGAAAGTTCTATCATGTCACGAGTCATATTAGGAAACCGAGATTTCTGGCGAAAATTCCAAGTAAGGGCGTTTTTGACCGGGAAAATCAGAGGACCGTTTTAATCACAGTCAACAATTTACCCAGGAATGAACGTTAAATTGCAGATGAATCACGAACAATAATACTTCAAGTTGGTCTGAATGCAATCACAAGGAAAGCACCCGATTTCCACAGCGTAAATGCCAATTATTCTTGTAAAGAAGAAATAGAACACCTTCTTTTTCTATTGATGGAAATGGGACAAGAAAATGAGAACATTCTTTATGAGCGTACGTTTTGCCAACCGTTTCAATGGTAGTCTTCTGGAGTCTTTTATATGACTCCCTCACACTCTTTTAAATGATGTCTTTCCATCGTAGCATATCAAGACGAAACGGCGTGTTCTCATCGCATCCCATCATGGACATACTAATTAAGTACAACATCTCCCACTCGGACATGATGGGCTTGATAACACTCTTTCAAGAATATAAGGCATTCAACATTCATCAACTTTACAAAACAATTCATACTAGCAAATAAGCCGTACGACTAGTGAATACACCTGCACTTGGGAGCTCAAATTATGCACCTGTTAAGGATGACATAATGGCTACAACCCCGAAAAGAAATAAACAATCGATGTCTCATAGTGCCCCATACATATTTTGTTATATCAATCCAAGTATACCTATCCCTTAAAGGCTACGCTTAACTATTCTCAAAAGACTATGTATTTACAATTATATCCGCAACCACGTAAGGTGATATAATTGATTGACTAGTAAATACATGTGATAGATGTAAAATAACAATAATCTTCCTTCGCACTCATATCTTTCTCCACTTCAGAACAATTGCTTTCCTATACACATCCCATAAAGCCATATCTATTCATGACCACCGGTAACATGCTTAAGTAGCAACATTGATCTTTCACTTTGAGAATATAGTCAGAAGTAACATAGGGCACAAAATGAGGTAATTTATAAATTATCTCAAGGGCTCACACGATGAGTAAATAGTGATAATTTCACTCACCTTCCCTTGTCAGTCGTATAATGCACATGTAGTATGAATTACATGCTATAGTGGATTTCTCTTTCTATAAGAGCGTATGTCATTTATTAAATATATCCACTATATGGATCTTAGCCTAAACATAATCATGTGCTTCTCACATACTCATATTCAGCTCAAGTGCTACATCAGCTCGCTTTCTATAACGCCCAATTAAGTACTCGCATCCGGCATCTTTCAGGCATACATGATTGTGAGATTATCATGTTCGGTCTTATTATAAACAAATCATAACCTCATCTTGGCTCCAATCAAGGTGACATATTATGTTATGTATTAAACTTTCTCTACAGCATTTATTTGTACATAATGTCTCATCTCAACGTACTAATTATAACACTTGAGGTGATTGCTCGTGTAAGTGAGCCAATCATTGCCTATTGACATACTTTTAAATAATATATGTGTGTATGTGCTAGTCTTATAATGGATTTTGTACTTATTGATAAAACATCGAGTCACTAATAAACAAACAAGTAAAATACATATGTCCACAAATACATAAACCAATGATCTTCTACAATAACACATATCACATTCTATGCAATCCTAGTGACATCCTATAGTTCAAGAATATGTATCTAGGAATAGCCTTCGTAAATGGATCGGCAACCATTCTATTGGTTGAAATGTATTGTAGGATCACTTCTTTCTACACTATTATATCTCATATGAAGTTGTTATTTATGTCAATGCGCTTCGTCCTTCCATGATACTTGGGATCCTTCACATAGGCAATGGCAGCTTGACTATTGCAATAAACTATCATCGGTCTTGGAACCTCAATGACAGTGGCTAAATTTTCCAAGAAACGTTTTAGCCATACTGCTTCTTGCATTGCAGTAGAACATGCAATAAATTCTACCTCCATTGTAGACAATGTTGTGCATGTCTGTTTTTTGCTATTCCAAGAAATTGCACCTCCATTGAGCAATAACACATATCCAGAAGTCAATTTACGCTTATCGAGGTCTCCACCCCCAATTAGCATCTAAATAACATAATAGGCGCAAATTATTCCCTTGGTAACAAAGTCGATAGTCTATGGTGCCTTTCAAGTATCTTAGGATCCTCTTCACTGCTTTCCAATGTGCTTGATCAAGATTCGATTGATATCGGCTCACCAATCCCACAGCATAACATATGTCGTGTTGAGTACACATCATAGCATACATCAAACTTCTGACTGCACTAGTGTAAGGAACAGTTTCCATCATTTTAATTTCTTCTAGAGTCTTAGAACATATCTCAGTACTTAGGCATTCACCATGCATGACAGGGGTATCAATAGGATTACATTACTGCATATTGAAGCGTTCAAGAATCTTCATTATATAAGACTCTTATGATAAAGCAAGAAGTTTCCTTGATCGATCTCTTTCGATCTTAACTCCTAATATATAAGTAGTTTTTCCCATGTCCTTCATTTCAAAATTGGAGGACAACCATTCTTTTATGGTGATAACCAAAACCTTGTCATTTCCAGCCAATAGAATATCGTTCACATAAAGTGATAAAATCACAAATTTATCTTTGGACTGCTTGACATATACATAGTAATCTTTGATCATCGTGAAACCAAAAGTCGTTATGGCTCGATGAAAATGAAGATACACTGTCTAGATGATTGCTTAAGACCATATATTGAGCGATGAAGTTTGCATACTTTATCCTCTTGACCTTTAGCTATGAAACCTATTGGCTGCTTCATATAGATTTCCTCATCTAGTTCTCCATTGAAAAATGCCGTCTTTGATGTAATTCAAGGTTCAGATGTGTAACGATGGCTAGGATAAGGCATATTGCGGCAAATCTTACAAATGGTGAAAAGGTTTCCTCATAATCTATACCCTCCTATTGAGTATAACATTTCACCACAAGACGAGCCTTATACTTTTCAATGGATTCATCTGCCCTTTGCTTAATCTTAAAGACCCATTTGTTTCCAATTGCGTTGCGATTGGGTGGTAGATCAACCAAGTCCTAGACATGATTTGCCCTCATTGACTCCATCTCATCTTTCAAAGTTTTTCTCCATTTTTCCTTATCATATGATGAGAGAGCCTTTTGAACAATCTTTGGCTCGGCATCATCTTTCTGAGCAATCATAAATGCTTCCCCTTCAATCTCAAAACAAAGACGATGAATACTTTTACGATTACTTTTACGCAACTAAATTTCTCTTGAATTCAGTATGCCAGGCAATGTAACACTCCCACTAGGTCTTGTATGTTGAGGTAAATCTTCATTTTCCTCTACAATATTAGTGAGTGTGTTATTAGAATCTTCCATCTCATATAATTATAAGTTCTTATCAATCTCACATCTACTAGGAAAATCGTTCTCCAAAAATGTGACATCTCGTGACTCCATTTCAGTCGTACTTCCATCAGCTTGTTCACCTATAAATACGTACCCTTTGGAGTGTTCAGAATATATTATAAAGATACATTTCTTCCCTCTAGGGCCTAATCTGCCATATTTATCGGAAAAATCATGAACATAAGCTGCACATCCCCTGTGACATCCTAAAAATTCACCGACCCTATTAGTGTAATTGAATTGTTAAGGGCTTGGATTATTTTTAAATCGGGCTAGAAGATAAGCCTGATGGGCCGTGAGGAATGTGTGGGCTTAAGAAGTTAGCGGGCCACACGAGTTATCGAGGTGGGCTCAATTAGCCAAAGGATAGGATATGGACTTGGGCTTGGCTTGGAGCGGGCCAGGAGTCGGGTGATATAGCTAGTAAGTACCTAGAGGGGGGGTGAATAGGTATATAAAAGATTTTTCTCGTTAATCGCACAATACTAGACAGTTAATAGAAATTAGACAATCAGCAATCAAAGTAAGACTGAGAGAAGGTAAGAGAGAATTGAACGCAATGTTTATAGTGGTTCGGCTTATTTCAAGCCTACGTCCACTCTTCTGCACTGACAGCCTATTGGCTAGATTCCACTATGAACAAGAGATGTTACAGCGTTGTTCTCCCTTGAATTCTCGGTGTAGATGATCTACCACACTCGCTCAAGGTATCACTAAGTATAGACTCTCTCTTGTGTATACAATTTCGCTCAATATGAATCGACTAATAATCAAGGTACTTCAGACTCTGGAATTTGTCTATCGAGCATGCACTAAAGTAACTAGAACGTCTTCCTTTTATACTCCTTTATGCCATCATACCCATTGGCACTTACCAAAGGAATTCCTCCAATCTACTCGTTGGACGGAATCAATCAAGAAGATCATTCGAGCTATTAAAGGAACTTGACGATAGCCCATCAATCCTGTTCGCCCATACAACCAGGATCTTGGTTTCCAAGAATAGAACCTTCTAAGAATATTTTTTCGACCATCGGATCTTCAAACGATCTTGATTACGAATAAAAGAATCTGTTATATTTATCCAGCCAAGAGATCTTCTCCAGAGGATAGGACTAAATCCTCAACCAAATACTTCGGCTCTGGATTGCCTTCGTCACTGGATTAGAACAACTGTCAATGAGAATAGTCTTGAGTCTTGAGTCTTGAGTCTTGAGTCTTGAGTCTTGAGTCTTGAGTCTTGAGTCTGGTGATCTGAAAGTCTTCAGACTCTAAACAGAAGGTCTGTAATTATCCAGACTAGACTGATAGAAATGTTTTGTCAGCTTTAAAATATTCTGGAAAGATTTCTCCAACATCGGGTTCATTAGAATAGTAAATTAAGTCTAATGGGTTGTGAGTGTCGTAGGATGAGCCTAGTGGGCCAGAGACGGGTATTTAGGCCCGAGTATTTTCATTTTCGATTAAGTTTATAGATTGCCATTATGAGGATTTAATTAGAAATTTTATCAAAGACTTATAAGTGATTGTAATGCTAGTGTCGACTACTAACTTTAGTATTTCTCGTGATAAATTCTTCGTAGATTACTGCCGAGATGTTAACGCGCCATTTCATTCGTATAGTCATGAGGGAATTGAAATTTAGTGGATTCGGAATGAAACTAAGTGAAAGACATTAGAAACGATTAAACCGACTAACGTCATAGATTAGAAGTTAATCGTTATCGAATGCCAAGCGTCGACCATGAAAGAGTGAAGCGTGTGTGAAGGCCACGACATTTCTCTCTCTCTCTCTCTCTCTCTCTCTCTCTCTCTCTCTCTTCTCCCTCAGTTTTCTTCTTCCCCAAAACTGAAGCTGCAGAATTTCCTTGGGATTACACCTATAGCCTCATCTCCCTCATAATTCACGCCACTCATCTCTCTCTCTCTAAAACAGACCGAAACCCTCTCTTTTTCTCCTCTCTCTCTCTCTCTCTCTCTCTCTCTTGCGGTTCGAACAGAAACAAAGCAGCAGCAGTTCCAGTGATTCTTGCTTCTTCTTGTGTGAGTTTAGAAGCAGATTCTTGGAGAGCTTTGAGCCACCAACGAAGCCAAGCAATTGGTAAGGAAATGATAAGTTCCTAAGCTAGAAGTTATCCGCTATTTTGTCGAGGGAACTCACGGAACTAGTTGAATGGTGGAGGATTAGGTGTGATGATGTTGTTTTGTGTTGAAATAGGCTAGATGAGCTATAGATTGAAGTTGTGAGTCCTTGCATGTCATGTTAAGGCTTTAGATGGTTTAAAAATTGAGTATGATCAAGCTAAGTTGGTCGAGTAAGTGAAAAGCCAACTGCCGAGTGAAGAAAGGTGATGCATGTTGCTGTAGATGAGTCAAGATGTGAGTACTTGTCTTGAATCAAGCTGTGGATGGCTATATGTAGGTGAAGAGCTATTGTGGTTACTCTTAGGTGCTGTTGGAGACATGTCGGGATACTAAAGAGAAATTGTAGAGGAGCTAAATGGTTTAGTTGAGCTGTAGATGAGTATAATGGTTCGAAACATTCCATTTTGGAAAAATTGAGATGGAAAACCCTTTAGTTATGCGTCATTTGGGATTTTAAAGAACAAGTTTACTTAAGAGAACACTATCTAATTTAGGTTTCGACCTCTAGTTATAGTGACATTCATGCGAAAATGTATTGGCAAGAGCATTTCTCTTTGAAACAGTAAGCTGTTCTGTAAGACAGCAAAACCTTAGGTAGTTCTACGAATTTTCCGTAATTTTCTAGAAAAAATTGGACCTTAAACCCTTGATGGAAGTTGTAGGACACATATTTAGTAACAATATATCAAAATTTGAGAACAAACGGTCAAGGTTCGAGTAGTGAAATGATCCTTCTTCTGTAGGTACTCAATCTGGAAAGTTGCTGTAGAATTTTAAGAAAGAAGACAACAAATTACTGCTCTTTATAATTTGAGATATAGGCTTAGGTTTCTTTATAGAAAATGTTAATTTATGCCTCTTTTAAAACATATTAAAATTTTGTAATATTCCGATAAGATTAGATGTACTTTATGTGTCTATGTTTGAAACTGCCCATATTAGCTTATATACTGTCTTGATCCAAGAATGTGCAATGGTTGATTGTGTCTCTTGTACCTAACTTTCATGACATATATGGAGTCTAATGGTCTCATGATAGTGGTTAGTTTGTGCATGAGCATGCCTCTTCCACCATTTGAAGTGTGGTTATTGTATAGTTACCAATGGTGACATGTGTATGCAATGAGTGTGACATGAGCGAAGTATTGTGTGAGCATGAGTCCTACTTGATGTAATTGTGTACTCTCGAGGTCTTGTGCATGTTGTGATGCAATATTAATCAAAGGTGTGATGTGTGGAATGTGTGCTTCAAATGAGTAAGAGATTTCCATCAATACTGAGATGCTGGTGATGCCCCGGGGAGTGGGATGCCCATGTTGTGTAATCTTGGATGCATTGGTTGAGTGAGACACCGGGATGCCTCGGAGTAAAATGCCCCTATAGGTGATTAGGGATGCCTCGGTTGTGGGATATCGGGATGCCTCAGAGTGAGATGCCCCATGCTAAGTGATCTTGGGATGCCTCGGTTGTGTGATACTAGGATGTCTCAGAGTGAGATGCCCATGATAGCAATATTGTGGAAGTCCGGATGTGGGATTCCGAAAGTGACTCGATCGGGCCAGCGGCGTTCCGATGGGTAAACTAATCGAGGGTGGACTTGATATACACACTAAAATATAAATTCTACTTGGTGTGTGAGTTCACTTGCTACTGTTGCATTTCATCTTGGTGCAGATTTAGAGCACAAGGTATACATGTGCATTTAGCATATTTGGTATGGAGTGATCATCATGTGATGTTTCAGTATTCATTTAGTTATACTTGTGACAATCCTGTCTTAGCATCTTAAGCTATTTGGTTATGTTCTCTTGTTTTCTTTGGCAGCTGTGGATTATCTAGGTTAGGATCTTATTATTTCTTTACTGGGCATTGCTCATTCCTTATTTTATTTTTATTTTTTTCAGATCGTTAGTATGGATGTGCCACCGATTGCTCGTTACGAAGTGATAGCGCGTATTGATGTTTCTTTCCATGATGTGTATGATCCTGATATCGAGCTGACTTATACGAAGTATGAGGCTACGCTGTGGATGGACGGCGGTGAAGTAGATATGACTCCGATGAGGTTTGTTGAGGGGTTCATAAACCACGAATGAGAGTTGTTTGGCCCCCTTCATTTTGGTGCCGAAGGACCTAGAGCTGGGATGGGAGGTGCTTAGGTGCCTAGATCATGTAGAAGCTGGAGGAGACGTCTTTTCTTTTTTGATGAACGTGGGCTAGTGTGGGATAGTGGAGTTAGAAACCCCCTCACCCTTTTCCATGGTTGTTTACTTACACGGGATAAGAACGCTTCAAGTGCCAAAAGTTGGCACAAATGGATACTTAAGTGCCAAAAGTTACGAAATGTACACTTAAGTGTCACATTCGAAGAAAAACGGATCACTTAAGTGCCACTCCGGCCAAAGTTCGGCCAAAAGGCTAACGTGGCATTTTTCCAACGAATTTCCGGCGAAGTGAACCCAAAACGACGGCGTTTTGCATGCTGACGTGCCAAATAATGCAAAAATGGCGTCGCTTTTAGGTTGACGTGGTAAAAAAAATAATATAAAAATTAAATAAATTAAATTTAAAATTAGATTTAGGTAAAATATTAAAAAATAATAATTTTAATAGTTAAAATATTAAAAGAATAATAATTTTAAAATTAGATTTAGTTAAAATATTAAAAAATAATAATTTTGAAATTAGATTTAGTTAAAATATTAAAAAATAATAATTTTAAAATTAAATTTATTTAAAATATTAAAAAATAATAATTTTATAATTAAATTTATTTAAAATATTAAAAATAATAATTTTAAAATAAATTAAAAAAATAAAAAAACAATAAATTTAAAATTAGATTTAGTTAAAATATTAAAAAATAATAAATTTAAAATTAAATTTAGTTAAAATATTAAAAAATAATAATTATAAATTAAAAAATTTAAAAAAGGGCGGTGGCTAAGGTTGCCCTTAGCCACCGCCCCCTTTTTATTAATTTATTAAATTTTTTTTAATTTTTTACAAATTTTTAAAATTTTAAATTATTATTTTTTAATATTTTAACTAAATTTAATTTTAAATTTATTATTTTTTTAATATTTTAACTAAATCTAATTTTAATTTAATTTATTTAATTTTTATATTATTTTTTATTACATGAGTCCAAAACAATGCCGTTTTTGCATTATTTGGCCATGTCAGCGTGCAAAACGGCGTCGTTTTAGGCTCGGTTTGCCGGAAAAATGCTACATCGGCATTTTGGCCGGATTTTGGTCGGATTGGCACTAAGTGATCAATTTTGCTTCGATTTTAGCATTTAAGTGTACCTTTCGTAACTTTTGGCATTTAAGTGTCCCTTTGTGCCAACTTTTGGCACTCCATGGGTCCTTGTCCCTTACTTACACTTTTGTTTGAACATGTAAGTATGTTGTATATAGGTGAAGAACTTGTAAGTAATCCAGGTTGATTTTTGTAAACCCGAATGTTTTTAATAGGAAAGTAATGAAGCTTCTCATGATCTTTATCTATGATCATAATTGGATTGTCTAATATTAGTTGACAGGACTATTGCAAAGTAACCTTGTGATATAAAGTTTAGATCTTAAAATATCCATGTTATACATGCTAACATTTAAAGGTGGACACTGTAGTCCGACATTTGAAATCAATAAGTCCTGTAAAATGATAATCCATGTAATTTCCGCTTGTACTTAGTACGTGACGCTACTAGGACGTCACATCCCCATGGACGTAGATTGTTTAAGTCTGGTTTCCTACTAGTCTACAATTCATAAGGGGTGGAAGTGACTGATTTTGAGGGCACTCGATTGAGTATATATGCAGCAGTCAATAATGAATCTCCCCAATAGGAGATAAGTAAATTGGCTTGTGCCATCATAGACCTAAAAATTTCCAATAGGGTTCTACTCATTCTCTCAGTTATCCCATTTTGTTGTGGAGTACTAGGAATAGTTAATTGTTGTACTATTCTATTTTCATAACAAAAAGCCTTGAATTGCTTCGATAGATACTCATGTCTGTGATCAGTTCTCAATGCCTTTATTATTTTATTCAACTGATTCTCTACCATTGTTATATATTGTCTAAAGTAATCTAATGCTTCTGACTTATGGGAGATTAGAAAGACATAACCGAAATGCATGAAGTCATCTATGAAAATGATGAAATATGAGACTTCATGCTTTGCTCTCACATTCAAAGGACCACAAATGTCAGAAAGTATGAGTTGCAATGAAAATTTGGCTCTAGTCCCTTTACCGAATGGTTTTCTAATTACTTTTCCCGCTAGACAATGTTCACATACGGGTAAATTAACATTAGTGAGTGACCCTAAAAGGCATTCTCTAGCTAATCTTCGCATTCTTTGTGACCTGATGTGACATAATCTAGCATGCCAAGTACTTTCATCAATCTCAATATTACTAAAAGATGTAATTAAATAAAAACAACTATCGACATTAACATTGCAATGATTATAGTTAATGTCTAACACTATAAAACCATTGAATACATGACCTAAACCATAATAAACTGTTCCAAATAAAATGTTAACACAATCACCATGGAAATTCAATACATAATCTAGGCAAAGAAGAACAACTACGGAGACCAAGTTTCGTCGAATATCTAGAGCATAGAGGACATCATGTAAGAATAGGTTTTAACTACCACATAAAATTAATTTACATGTGCCGATACCCTTCATTTCAATTCTTGAGTTATGCCCAATATATATCCATCATTTTCCAGGCTGTATCCGACAATACTCCACAAATGCTTCTCGATCTCTAGCTACATGCTCCTAAGTCTACAGTCCACATTGGATGAGATTCAGCAAGCATTACAGTGTTAGAAATAAAAGCATTACTTAAAGTAATAAAGTAATAGGGTACTTCTTTCAGCTCAGTGTATTCACGAGCAAAGTGACCTATCTTGCCACAATTGTAGCACTTCATCTTGGCATTGTCCTTCTTTCCACCACGCTTCTTGTGTCGGAAGGTCTTAATTTTTTTAGGTGCCCAGTCTTCTTCCCTTTGTTGTTGAATTGATTATCCATTTTGCGCTTGAAGCCCGAAGCTTTGCGCGAACTTAATTCAGCAACATAAGCATGGGTAAAGGATCTCGCAACTTCTAGGCGCTCATCCTCTAATTCCAAATGACACGCGATATCATCAAAAGTGACAATATTCTCATTATGAGTCATATTGATCTTCATTTGCTCCCAATTGTCAAGAAGAGACCTTATAACAGTCTGAACTTGCTGTTCATCAGTAAGGAGTGACCTGTCGACTTCAACTCACGAATCATGTTCGATATCTCCTAAAGATGCTGCCTCATTGTTACATTTGGGAGCTTTCAGTATGTGTCAAAAGTAGGGATGTGCAACCGGACAGGGTATACCCGGGAACCGGACTGGCCCACCCGGAAAACAAGGTCGGGAATCGATTCCCATTGAAATCGGTCTGGGAACTGGTTCCCAAAATTTGGAACCGGTTTAAACCGGTCTGAGACTTGGGTCCGATTGATTACCTACCTAGGAATCGGTTCCCAGACCGGTTTTGGAATCGGTTTGGTAATCGATTTTGGAAATATAAGTCCAAAACTCTATTTTTTCTCCTTATTTCTATTTTTACTCCCACAATCACATGGTGTTTTTCCTCTTGGCTCTCTCAAACATGAATGGTACCTTCGTCATTCCTCTTCCTCACTTGCTTCCCTCCCTCATTGGCTCCCTCTCGCACCATCCGATGGACGAACGGTGTTCATCGCCACCAAATTCCTGCGTACCGCGTGGATTGACTTGCTTAATTTCTCTTTTGTATGAGGATTTATACTTGCATAAATGAGTAGCTTCATATAGTACTTGTAGGAATAAGACTAATATTAGACCCATGTTTGTTGCTAATTCTTTGCCTTATGGTTTTGTTTATTATAATTAGCCATGTGGATCCTTAATTTTTTGTTTAGTCGAAAAGTTTATGTATTTATTTATTACAAGTGCTTAATGTTTCGATACAAATTAGGAGGATTATGTTATTTTCTTATATATTAATATAAAATTCAAAGTCATATAGGATATCGGGAGATTATAAAATAGGTTCCAATTGAAACAGGGTTGACCTTGGAACCGGATCGGAAAAATAGGGTGGGTTGGGTACAGGGTCCAATACAAATAAGGTCGGTTACAGGGTCTAAAAAAGGGGAACTGGTTATAATAGGGTCGGGTACAGAGTTTAAATCTAGACCTTACCCACCCTTGACCCGATCACCCTTAGTCAAAATTGATGGTGAGTCTCATCAACTTAGTGGCAAATGTATCCTCAAACTTATCTTTCAAGGCAACCTACATTACTTGAGCTTTATCGTAACCTTCAAACTCATACATGGGATCATATTGCATATAGGTCAGCAACGAGATGCGAGCAATGCTAGTTTTCCTCTTCCAAGCTTGATAAGCTTTTAGATCTCTCCTGTATTGAGCTGAAGTTCCATGCTCAGATTCCTCCATGGTGTGGTTGAGGGTTTCCACTCCTCAAGGATATACTGAACATTTCGGTACCAAATATCATAATTGTCACAGCTCAGCTTCTCACCCTTATTGAGGTCAGCCATAATAGTTTTGGATGCCGAAGCTATAATTAATTGCTATAACACATTGACATAATAAACGCAGAATCAATACTAGCACACTTTTTAGAGTAAGACACATATTTAATTTGTAACAAAGACAAACTAAATTAATGATAATTCAACAAAAGATACAGAAACGAAAGTTCACTATGTTCTTAATTAGCTCTTATGTACGATTGTTTTATTATCATTAATTAGTTTAATTTGCGCAAATTTTAAGTTCTATGTGAGAATTCCTTCGAATTCTACCAACCTACGAACTCCCACTAGGAAAAATAATTACATGACCTCATGTAATTTCTACATTTTTCTATTAACACAAAAGCATAACATGATTTGAACCAACGTACGAAAAACAATTATGCTGCAACTACAATTAAAACCGCAATTCAACATATAACGGAAAAACAAGGATTTCCTACCATTGTTGAATTTTCTTGGAACTAGAAAATTGCAAGTATATTAAACTATATACATGCTACCATCGAACCAAGCTCTACACAGCACATATGACATCATTTTCATATAGCCTAGCTACTGTATTTCCTAAAACATAAAAAAAAAAAAATACAAGCTACAAAGGAATAAACTATGCATTTATACCCTAAAAATACGCGTACTTAGGGTTCACTTCACTTTTTTATACATTTATCAAACTCAAAAATAAAAAAATAAATATACCACAATGTAGAGCACATTCATATGAATCAAACGCCATCGACCACGCTCCAATCTAACCTCCCATGCGCCCACACGCGCTGTCTGAGTGTGTGGCGCGTGTGATGCACGTGCCAGTGAGCCAAACGGCTCTTGGCCGGTCCGACCGATCCAATCGGCGACCAGTCCGAACAGTTTGAACACTGAACCAGTTGATCGGTCAATGGTTGGGTCAGGTCTTCGGGTTGGGTCAGGTCACGAGTCGATTTGCCGGTTGGCGATGACATCATTGATGAGGTCATCTCAGTGGTTACCGACCATTGGATGATGTCATGGTGATGTCAGCACACATCAGTTTGCCGACGCACGTGTGACACGCATATGCTGGCGTGCCCAGTGCGTCAGGTGCTGGCGCCCATGCGTAGCGGCTTCTAGCCGCACGTGTGGGCACGTTCGACGTGCTCCGGCAGTGCTCGACCCATCGTCGAAGTTGTCTCGATGAGTACTTTCATTCTATATATTTAAAAATCTATTTTGACCAAAAAAAAAATATTCCAAAAAAGGCCAAAAATCGTATGGGTGTATGCGGCCCCGAACCCGTTCTTCGCTTCGGTTCGTTTTTGACGATTCAAATTGCAATTCCAAGCAATAAACATCCAGATAGTGTAGATTTCATTCTCTTAATCTCAATATCAAGTGGTAGACAAGAAAATTCAATGAAAACAAGGTAGAAATCACGACCAGGCTTTGATACCAATGTAGGAAGAAAGTCGGTGGAAGACGACTTACCTCTTTCCAACGCGTAGTCAACAATTTACCCGGGAACGAACGTTGAATTGCAGATGAATCACAAACAACAATACTTCACGTTGGTCTGAATGCAATCACAAGGAAAGTACCTGATTTCCACAACATAAATGTCAATTGTTCTTATAAAGAAAAAATTGAACGCCTTCTTTTTCTATTGATGGAAATGGGACAAGAAAATGAGAACATTCTTTCTGAGCATACGTTCTGCCAACCGTCTCAATGGTTGTCTTCTAGAGTCTTTTATATGACTCCCTCACACCCTTTCAAAGGGTGTCTTTCCATCGTAGCATATTAAGACGAAACGGTATGTTCTCATCGCACCCCATCATGGACGTACTAATTAAGTACAACATGAAGGATAATAAAAATGTATTTCAAGATACTGTTATTATTTGTTTTATTGGACGAATACACTTAAGGATAATATAATTGCTTTTTATCCATTCTTAAGTTTAAATCTAAATATAATAAATGATAAATGCTTGAATATGACAAATTACGAAACTAATGTTAATGGGACAATAATGCCATATGACCTGCCTAGTGACAATTATAGAGTTAGAGTTTGCCAAGTGGCAAACACATAAGCGATTTTTTTTTAGTTATGGTTTTATCTACAATTATAAGATTGATATATGTAATCACATATTCCTTTTCATAAGCTTTTACAAAATTTAAACATTATTTAACTTTTAGAGGAAAGTCATTTAACATTTTTTTTTTTTAAAGCCAAAACAAACAGGCCAAGTTTGCAAGAGAGCAAGACAAGATTCCCCATTAACAGAAGTTTGAAGATACTTATATTAGGAGCCATGCTGTAGTGATTTTTACATTATTACATTTTCTTGGTACAACTCTTAAGCAGGTTGCAATTTCTTTCTTTTGGGCTAAAACAAAATGAAGTACATTTATTTTCCATTCAATTGAAGGACAGTGATCTTTTGCTTGAGACAACATAATCAATTTCGATGTTCCTTAGATTGCTTGTGGTTTTGCTGTTGCCAAGTCACTAGTCTCCATTACTTGTGGTTTTGCCGTTGCCAGATTCAAATCGTTTGTGAATGGTAAAATTCTATATCCAACTCTAGACAAAGCAATGACCATGAAGGCCACATGACTCCATATGAAGTTCAAATCTAACCTCAACTAAGCAATGACAACGAACTCAAGAAGTTTTTTCTTGATTCCTTGGAGTTTAGTTAGTGCATCGCTGATGTCCATTCGTACTTTAGGAGACTCAGAAGAGCAATTGACTCCGATTTCGATGATTGAAACCAAACACTTCAGAGTACTAAACCAGTTTTTGTTCTTGCCCTCTTAAGCAACGGTTTGTCTCTTCTCCGACTCCTCGATTTCTTGAAGTAGAACAGGATCGATTGCCTTCTCCACTCGATCTGCCAAAGTTGCCTTTGCAAAGTGATGAAGATCTGGCCCATTTTCAAACATGTCATTAGTTGGCCTCTTGCCTGTGAACATCTCCAAAATAAGGACTCCAAAGCTATACACATCTCCTTCTGTGGATATTGCACTTCTGATGCCATACTTTGCAACAATCAACAACGCATAGTGATGCAAGGTGAATAATTGAGATTGAAATATAGGTGATGTTTTGTGTCTATAACTTTTTGTCCAATGATTGATCTCCAATTGCGTGTTTAATATAGAAAATAAACTGAAAGACCCAGCTTATGCAACATTACCTGGAGCTACATAGCTGAAAGATCCTTTTACTCCCACGGAGCTTGATTGATCAACCAATAACTTATGCATAGCTTCTGGGAGGAATCTGGCTAGCCCGAAATCGCTTACATGTCCAGTCTTTTCATTGTCAAGAAGGACATTTGTCAGTTTTGTATCATGATGAACTATCGGCATTTCACATTGATGATGGAGATAATCTAGTGCACAAGCAACATCAGTGGCAATAGTTACTCTATCAAGTAGACTCAACTTGCTTCTCTATGTATATCGCGATGCACTTGGGTGCAACCATTCATCCAAGCTCCCGTTTGACATGAATTCATAAACTAGTGCCTTGAAATCATTTCCATTAAAATCGAACCCAGAACATACCATGAGTATCTTCACAAAGGTTATGGTCTCAGATTCTTCTCAAGGCCTTGCACTCAGCTATGAAGCTCTTGGAAGCTCCTTCACATGTAAGGTCGAGAATTTTGATGGCCACGATTGACTAAGTATGATCAAGAAGTCCTTTGTACACGGACCCAAAAGTGCAGATTGGTGGAGGAGAATCCACCTGTCACTTTTAATAGACTGTGATAAGAAACATGAAAAAGCCCATCTTCAAAAGAGCTTGAAGCTGATGCGTTCTTGTTGTATCTAAACCAGAATCACTATAACAAAGAGAGTATGTAGGCTAATCACAAAAGAGTAGAGACTGTGCATATCAAGATTTCTCTGTTTCTGCTTATTGTTGTCCATTTGGACTCTTCGTAGTCGCATTTTGGTAGTTGAAAATCTAGCAAACCCCCGCAAAGCTTCTTGTTTCCAACAACTGAAGTTGAAATGACACTTTTGAAAACTCCTCTAGTAAGTAGTGCACCCTCGAAATCGTTGAAAGGTAGGCTTAAATTTGTCAGATTCAATGATCCTAGAAATTTCAGGATTTGGCCAGACATCGATTTTTGGAAACATTCAAAACCTGAAGGCCTTTCATGGAACTCAGAGTCAATAGTAGGGGCCCTTCAAAAAAATTATCCTGAACATATAGGCTTTCCATGCTTATACAATTACCAATACTGCTTGGAATTTGTTGAGATAATAAGTTCCCTTCAAGACATAATTTGCCAAGATTTTTCAAGTTTCCAACTTCTCTTGGAAGAGAGCCTGTAAGACTATTTCGAGACAAGTTAAGATAAATTGAAAAAGATGAGATGGGGGTATTTTACCACTAAGGTTGTTGATCGAAAGGTCCAAAAGAAGTAGTTTCTGACAATTTCCTTAGAGACGATGGTATCAGGCCCCGGAGATTATTGCTATACAATCTCAATTCGATTAACATCATTAAATTCCCAATAGATTTTTGCATGTGCCCTCGAGAATTATTTAGGCTGAGATCCATAATCTTTATTTTGTTTAGATTTCCAATCTCGGAAGGAATGTTTCCCGAGATGCTGTTGCCCCCCATTGTTAGGATCTCCAAATTGATGAGATTTCAGACTCCAGAAGGTAAAGTTCCATAAATATGATTTCTTTTAAACACAAATTCCTAAAGGTTGATAGAGAGGTTACCAATACAGTCTGGTATTGGTCCTCGAAAAGCATTCATCCCTATATTCAATTTTTCAAGTTTGTGGAATTGTTAAAGAGCAGAGGAAATCAAGATCATCAAATTGACCACTTCCTAAGTTGTTGTAGCCATTAGAAAATTAATAGAGTCCTCTCATATTTGAGAAAGAAGGAACTTTCCCGGTGAAGTTGTTAAACAAGATATTGAACAAAACGAGACTAGAGGCATTGGATGTTAATTGAGGAATGGGTCTAGTAAGGTGATTGTTACACAAACAGATTCTCTTAAGATTTGGAAGAGTGAAGCCTAAGTCACTAGGTAAACCCCCCTCTAATTGGTTTACAGTCGCATCAAGAACCATGAGATTGGAAATATTGAAGACTCAGATAGGAATCATACCGATGAATTTATTCACACCGAGAGCGAGGATATTTAGATTTTTTAGTCTGCTGAGAGTCTCTGGGATCGAACCACCAAGGTTATTTGACTCTACTGTGAAGATTTGAAGAAAGGATAAGTTTCCAAACAACGGGGGAATGTTTCTTGTCAAGTTGTTGACTTGAAGTATGAGTCCTTGGAGCTTGGACAAGGAGCCGAGTTCCATAGCCAAATTTCCTTCAAGTGCATTGAAGCCTAAGTCAAGAATGAGTAAATTAGAGCAATGGGAAAGATTCAAAGGGACTTGTCCACTGAACAAGTTGTTACCAACTCCCACAATCGAAATAAGCGGCCAAAGTGCGAGGGAATTTTGGAGTGGAAATTGTTGTTATGTAGATAGACTTCCCTCAGAAAGCTCAAGTTACCAATATGGGGCGATAAGACCCCTACCAAGTTCTTGGAGCTAAGGTCTAAAACGGTGACACTACGGTGTCTACGACCACATGTGACACCGTACCATTTACAGACATGGCTAGTAGCATTCCATGAGCTCAAAACCCTGCCAGGATCAGTTACTTGGGCCTTGAATTCAAGCAGATCTAGCCGATCAATCTCATCCCTACCGGCTTCTACCAAAGCTAGGACACTCCCGAACAGAAGAATGGTGATAGTTAAGCATGAGAATGACCTGGGCAAGACCCGATCTCTATTGGAAAGGTCCATGAGGATTTGTAGCAAAGTGCTCTCAACTCAAGTCTCTTTTGGCTTTCTTGCTAAATTGTTTCGAAACAATTCGCGTATCTATAATAGCGGGCAACTTAATCTTCCATACTAAGACATGTTGATGTCATCAATGCAAGAATAGTCATGACAGATCTTTTTATGGTCCTCTTAAGTTGAGAAAATTACAAGGTCATGACAAGCAATGCCATACTAATGATGATCAAGTCAGTCAATGAAAGCTGAAATAGCATGAGGGCCTAATTTTGCGCATTGTCAATTGTGTCTTATCATTCCTTGAATTTTCGGCCGCGTAGTAGAGGCAATGGCTCTAGTCTTTCCCATATAGAATATTTATTCACATAAACAACTAATTAATCAAAAAAAAATTGGATCCATATATGACTGCAAAACACCGAATCGCTAAGCACAACGGAATTAAAACATACTTGTTTTAGCCATTGTTTTACTTGAAGAAAAATATATCACTCTGATACTAGAGATCTATTGAGATGCTAGATCTTCCTCTCTATAACATATTTCAGTATAGCAGCTTTCAATGGGATAAAACAACTGATAAGCATAGTCTACCCTTTTATAGGCTAGAGAGAGAAATTAGTAAACTCTAATCAATAGCGTGTCAACTGGGCCCCTCCCATTATGAGCTTTAGTTAAACACAATTACCTACATTTTACTGCTCAAGTAGGTCCATTATTAATAAATGCCAAAACCCAATTCAATAAAATCACTTAAGGGTTTAACAAATATTGAAATATCCATTAACCCGATTATTTAAAATAGAAAATCAATTAATTGACGTAAACACATATTATAAGAAATTTTCAACATTCTCTCACTTGGGCTACATTAATTAACTTATTTTTATTTTGAAAAAGATTTTATACTGAAAACGAGACTATCGGGTTCATAACTAAAAATTTTGTTTTATGTGGCCACGACTTTAAAAGATAATATTCCAATAACGGTATCTCAAAACCAATCCAATCTTGTATAACCTCAGTATAGGACTTTGGAGATCAATGTGTTAAGAAAATATTACAACACATGACCTACCATAATCACATATGATAAGCATTATATTTTCATGGATCATGAGCCTAGTAGTGTAGCAAGAAATAGTGCCAACATGTGATTAAAATATACAATATTTCTTATCGGTCATCAATGCAATTTCTCAATGACATGAAATTGCATTATGGCAATTTCTAAACAACATGAAATTGCATGACTATGTCACAATCTAACATAAGATCTCATAATCAATGACATCCAGTCGTCTTTAAACTAAAATTTATTTAAAGATACTATTTTATACTTTCATTTCTTAGTCAACATGAGAAAGAATAACAATAGAATTAACAATAATGATCATTGAAAATAAATGCTTTAATAGGCATCATGAAAGTATTATCAGTTTGCATATAATTATAATATCCAGAAATATAGATTATATAGCTTCCATTAACAAAAGAAATCAAAAGAATCTAAAACACTCATAATCTTCACATGTTCTTTAAACAAAATGAGTCGTAAGCCTTTTGTTAGAGGATTAGTCAACATGGACTCAGTTCTGATATTCTCGATCACATATAGAAAATTTATTCACATAAACAACTAATTAATCAAGAACAATCAGATTCATATATGATTGTAAAACACTGAAATCGATAAGCACAACAGAATTAAAACGTACATATTTGAGCCATTGTTTCACTTGAAGAAAAATATATCATTTTGATACCAGAGATCTATTGGAATGCTAGATCTTCCTCTCTATGACCTATTTCAGTATAGTAGCTTTCAATGGGATTAAACAACTGATAGGCATAACCTACCATTTTGTAAGCTAGAGAGAGGGCTTAGCAAACTCTAATCAATAACGTGTCAACTAGGCCCCTCCTATTACAGGCTTCAGTTAAACACAATTACCTACACTTTACTGCTCAACTAGGCCCGTTATTAATAGATGCCAAAACCCACTTCAATAAAATCACTTAAGGTTTAACAAATATTGGAATATCCATTAACCCGATTATTTAAAATAGAAAATTGATTAATTAATGTAAGCCCATATTATAAGAAATTTACAACATTCTCTCACTTGGGTTACATTAATTAACTTATTTTTATTTTGAAAAATATTTTATGCTGAAAACTACACTATCGAGTTGATAACTGAAAATTTTGTTTTATGTGGCCACAACTTTAAAAGATAATATTCCAATAACGGCATCTCAAAACCAATCAAATCTTATATAACCTCAGTAGAGGACTATGGAGATCAATGTGTTAAGAAAATATCACAACACATGACCTTTTATAATCACATATAATAAGCATTATATTTTCATGGATCATGGGCCTAGTAGTGTAGTAAGAAATAGTGTCAACATGTGATCAAAATATACACTATTTTTTATCAGTCCTTAATGCAATTTATCAATGACATGAAACTGCATTAGCGCAATTTCTAAACAACATGAAATGGCACGACTATGTCATAATCTAACATGAGATCTCATAATCAAATGACATCCAGTTGTCTTTAAATTAAAATTTATTTAAAGATATTGTTTTATACTTTCATTTCTCGAGTCAATAGGAGTGTCGACACCCGAAATTTTCATCGACATTTTAATCATCCATTGTTTGCAAAAATATAAAAAAAATAAAAATAAAGAGCCAAAAAGAAAACAAAGAAAAGAAAACAAAAAAAAAAAATGAAATGAAATGAAAAGAAAAAAATAGAAATAAAAAGAAAACAAAAAGAAAAAAAGAGAGAAAACAAAATAAAAAAAGAAAGAAGAAAAAAAAATATAAAAAGGGAGGCCATTTTGACGGATTTTTTCTCTCTCTTGGAGGTCTCTCTCTCTAAAAAAAAAAAAAAAAAAAGTTCGTGCGCGAATTCTACTCTTCGTGAACTCTCTCTCTCTCTCTCTCTCTCTCTCTCTCTCTCCCTCTCTCTCTTTGGGGGGCTCTCTGATCATGACGAACGAACTCTCTCCGGGGGGACTCTCTCTCGATCGAGTGTTCTCTCTCTCTACGGTTCGATCGGCTATGGTTTTTACTCCATTGGCGAGGGATCGAAGATCGGGGGCCGGCAGTCGGGGATTCGCTGGGGTTTTGTCTCTCGGACTCCCTCTCTCTCTAATTCTCTTTCTAGTTTGCTCGATCGCGGCGGCATCCGCGAAGACGGCGGCGGTGACAGCGGCTCCCGATCTGTGGCGTGATTGGGCTCTCCACCGGATCCTATGCTCAACCCCTGTTCGCTCGGCTCTCGGTCCTCTGGTGCAGAAGCTCGCCGGAGGTTCGACGGATCGGCGACGACGATGCTTAACCGAGTTTGTCTCCGGATCGAACTCACCAAAGCAGTGAGTTCTCTTTCTCTCTTGATCCGATTAAGTTTTTAGGATCTGGTTCTCTCTCCCGTTCTCTCTCTGACCTCGAATATTTTCTCTCGGCTCTGTCTTGTGCGCCAGATTTGACTTGCTGGAACGGCCGTTTGAGGAACTCGGAGGTGTGCAAGGCGAACGAATATAACCTAATCTTTGAGCTCATCTCCTGTCCGAGGTAGGAACCCTCGACCGATCGCTTTGTTTTGTGTCTTCTTTGTGCCTTGTTTCAGGCTCGTCAGACCGGGCCGCCGTTGTCTGGTTCGTGTGGGTCTCAGCCTTGTCTATATGCATGCTGTGATTGTGAGGTCTTGGATGCTGATTGTTTTTGAATCCATACTCAAGCTCAGTCTCGGTGCTCCCCGTTTTTCTTCCGCTTATTTAGCGTTCGATGAAATGCCTAAGCTAAATGCATGTTCATAGTCTTTACTGCGCTCGAGTCTTGCTGTTCATTGCAAATGCAAATTTGACTTTCCACGACACACGCCATATATGAATATCAATATGCTATAATTGCTGCTTATGATTGAAGCATGTGGAAAAAATATTATGTCAAGGATAAGTCAAATTTTACTGAAAATCGACCCATGTATGCTGACCATGTTTGGGTGTGCATTTGATTCCAGCTTGAAGCTAGTTTGGTTATGGATTGATGCCATTTTGATCAAGTAGACTCATTCATGCTTCTGAGAAAATATGACTTCAATTTCATGGCAATTTGTCATCAAACAATCATAATTTGTAGCCTCGTATGCTCTGTTACCATTCCAACTGCATGCTGGAAGTTGTGGATTAAATATAGATTAGATGAATTCTGTCTTAGCTTGGTTCTGTTTTTCTTTGTTTTGTCTGCTTTGTTCTTGTGTAGATTGTTTTAGCCGATTGATATATCTTGGCTCTTGGAGTCTCTTTAGAAAAAATATGCATGTTGAATCTGAGAACGTTGTCTTCTTAAAGCTGCTTGTGATATGCTTTTTTTTTTTTTTCCTATGGCTAGCTGCTGTTAGTATTGAAATGGAATAGTTGATGTGTCGCAATTTCGTATGCCTGATATGTCACTTTCTGTTCTGGCTGAAATGAGGTGCTAGATAAGGTTTTTTTGACTTCGAGCCCTTCAAGACATATAAAATACATTTCTAGATCTTCGATTTGATATGTTGTACGCCCTGAACAGACGTCCCTTGGTCACTGAAAAACACCTACAAAGTCTGTCAATTCTGCAGTAGTTTTTAGGTTGATTTGCTGTTCTGCGATTTTCTATTTCAACTGGACTGAGCTGGTAGATGATGTTATTAGGACTTAATGTCTTCTATAGATTTGTAATAAACTTCTCAAGATTTCCATAGACATATTATATGTGCGATTTGGCCATCATTTGCCCTGCCTGATGCTTCTTGCAAAGAGCACTAATCTGCTGATGTGTTCTGTTTCTTTCGCTGATCTGACCTTCTGTGCAAGTAACTTGATATGAGCTGGTTATTGTGTTTTTATGTGTTCGAAGTCTTCATGAAAGTCGAAGACGGTTCGAATATCTTTCCAATGAGCTGTAGAATGCCCTGATTGAATCTCATTTGGTATGGTTTTCATATAACCAAATTTCAGTCCAGGTTCTGTCATGTTTGAGACCCGATGCGTGTGCTCAAATTTGAGTTAGTTGAACATGCTTTGCTGGAGTTGAATCTTTCATGAGTCATTGGAAATTTCATAAAATTTCTAACAAGGTATAGCTTGAATCAAGTGATCATCGTTAGCAAGGTCAATGGCTTTCCATAAAGTCACGTTTGAGTTGCTACAATCTGTAATGTTGGATTATTGCCCTGTTTCGTTTCTGTTTTTCATATAGATTTTTGTGAGCAAAGTAGGACTTCGATGTCTCATGATAGATCATCAGGACATTTCCTTCTATATACTTGGACTTTCATAGATTTTCTTTATGTCTTCATTTCAATGAATATCATCCATGTTTTGTGCAATCCCTGCTGTGATTTTAATTGATTACGTTTCTATGAAAATGTCTTCAATCAAGTTCCTTAAGAGCATATTTGATGCTTGATGCATTCTAGACATACTTAGAGCATATCATAAGCTTTGCAATGATGTATGGCATGCCTCATTTGAAGATCATTGACCATGTAAAAATCATGCATCAAGTCGATATACTACAACTGAAATTGTCATGCATTTTGCTTCTAATGACAAGTCACATATCAATGTTAATGGATTTGTGTGGCCTTTTGCATATGGATTTAGGGTTGAATGTCTAAATCAAACTTTTTCTTCACATTTAACCCTACGTCATGTTCAAATTTCATGATTTTCATGCATTGATTAGGTGGCTTAACAAATCAGTTATCATGCATCATTCTTTGATTTGCTTATGATTGATTTGCATGCTTTAGCAATTGTTGCTCTTCGGCCATGAATTTGACTTTACTTGAACTCGATACGCCTCAGGAGATTCCATTCATGAAAGTTGCTCTTTATAAAGTGCTTGATTTCTGTGCTTTTTTCTCTGAGCCAATCATACATGGCTTCTACCCCAATTGTTTTGATCTTAGTTGTGATGATTGTTTCTTTCACTTGTATGCACCTAGTCATAAATTTCTTAGATTAGGTTTAGATTAGGACCTTGAAGATGGAGAAGGCGTGAAGATGGTGGAGGTCGATGTCCATTCCGACCATTTTCATGTAATACCCATTTGCCCGACATATGTCTCGGGCTCCATTTGTTGTATAAAACCCGACGAGTTGCGGGTTTTCCCTTTTTCCCTCATTTTTCTTAATTGTGTTTTCTCTTTTATATTTTTAGAATTGCATGATTAGGTTTAACTGCTTTTCTTGATTGTTTACTTCATGTCTTAAAATTTCAATTTCATTGGTTGTTTTCCTTTTTTTTTTTTTTTTTTTTTTTTTATAGATATAGAATAGCATGAAAATGATCAACGACGCATGATCACTTAGTCTAGGAATTGATCATCCTGAAAACATAAAAAGAAATGCTAAACACAACATATTGTTTAGGTACCGAAAGGGCGCTAATAGCAATATTAGCATAACCCAAGTCCCCGAATCTAGATATCTGGTTGCGTAGAAATCGAGAGAACACTCCCGACCCTCGATTGGGTTTCTAGCCGACCCCCGAAAATGAGGCTAGTGGCGACTCCTTTATTTTTTTTAGGTTGTTAAATACCTAGATCGTTTAAATAAATCCGATGTATGAGCTTAGGAGAGCTCGTGATCTCATGAGGAAACTCTCGTGATCAAAGTACCCCTAAACCCGACCTTTCCCACCTTGGATACTTTTCGAGGGGCGTCGAGATCAGGTCGCGACAAGCTTGGCGACTCCACTGGGGACTGGTTACTAGATTAAGAGGACTTGAAGCCGTTTAAAAATGGTTGTTGTGTTTTAACTAACATGTCTTATGTAGGATCGCCTGCATGTCAAAGTCGCGTGGAAAATCAGGTTAGTCGCTAACCTTGTGTTAAATGTTTTTGTAGATTGGAGTTATAAGGGGAGACGTGCTTGTAAACCCTTTGTTTTGCAGGTGGTGTAAGGATATATGAATGTATGAGGGTTTATATTGAAGTGCTGAAATTTAAATGCATGTTCACAAGCTTTAGCACGACACTGCACACACAACCGCGGTCTAAAACCCCGATCGCCCATTCTAGGACCTTAGGAGGGTTTATGGGTGGAACCCGCGAGTGAATGCTCGTGGTAATCCATTATTTACATAAACCTGCTCATCCCAACTGATAAAAATAGCACTGACCGACGATAGTAGCGGTGGGTAAACTATTTTTATCTTTTAGGATGAGGACCTTGAGCCTTTAGCACCCTCACCTTAGGCGTCGAAACCTCACAGTTTCATGCGACATGTGATTTGTGCTTGCCATGTGTTTGGTGGGTAAGATATCGTTCCTTCTTCATCGTGCTTATCTTTTACTTTCCATATTTCAATTATGCGTTTTATATTTCAACGATGATATGTTTTAATCATGAGTGCCCCTTTAGGTTTAGGATTAGATGGGTAGACCCAAAGTGGACGTGATCCTGTGCCTGGAATCTCAAGACTTTATGGGAGAATCTCGACCCAAGACATCAAGACTACGTGAAAAAATTCCTAAACCTCAAGGTTTTCAGGGAGCTCATATTAAGGAGCAAGAAGACAGTGCTTTGATCAATGAGGAATGCTTGGCCCATGATAACAAGCGTTTCCGCGCGATCCCACCTAGTCCTTAGGTTTTCTTTCTT
This sequence comes from Eucalyptus decipiens, assembly GCA_014182575.1. Classification (NCBI taxonomy): domain Eukaryota; kingdom Viridiplantae; phylum Streptophyta; class Magnoliopsida; order Myrtales; family Myrtaceae; genus Eucalyptus; species Eucalyptus decipiens. The sequence goes on along the minus strand of CM024615.1, from coordinate 15,082,897 downwards.
GTAAAGGGATTTCCTTTGTATTTCCCTCATTTCTATCGAGGTTTCCCTGTATTCATTTTTTTATATCCCTTGTAAAATCGAACTACTTTGTAAGCTTCAAAAAAGCAAGGTTTTTTTTTTCCTTGTAATTGTTCGATTGAAGTGAATGAAATTCATGAACATTTTCATGTAACTTTTAGAAAAGGGGCATTCTGATTAAATATTTGTCGTTGTTCCTTTTCAATTGTATAATTTCTTTTGAAGAAATTTTGATAAGAGGAGGTTATATGATACTGGGATCATATACACTTCTTATCAGTATTTCATCTCAAGAAAATAGAAAATTGATAAGAATTTGTACTGTAATGGTTTCTTTTGATTGGTACTAATTCGAGTCATTTTCTTTTACAGGAGATTTTGAAAAAATGGCTGAAAAAAGATTTGTTATACGAACTCGTCGCTAAACAAAGATGGAAAACGAAGATACCCGAGCCCGTGTCATTAATATGGAGAATCAAATGGCACGATAATGACGTTACTGGCTGATCTCTCCAGCCAAGTCAAAAGCTTGACGTCTGTGGTTTCTGCTTCTCTAACTGTGAATCTTCTTACCGCTCATAAACCTGCCATGGAGATGGGGGGTACTTCTCAAAATTTTGAGCGCAAAGGAAAAGCCCCTCAAAGGCAATTTACTCCATTGCCTGGGCTCATGTCCCAACTACTTCCAATGTTGATCGAAAATCATCTTGTGGCGAAAGAGATCCCGAGGGATAATCCACCAATGTATGCTGGGTACGATCCTAATAAGATGTGTGAATATCATATGGGAGAGAAAGGTCACCATGTGGACAATTGTCTGGTGCTACGTTACAAGATCCAGAATTTGCTGAATAAAAAGCTGCTCACCTTTAAGGATTTAGCACTGAATGTCCAACAAAACCCCCTTCCAAAACATCCTGAAGATGTCAACATGATTTATGGGGATGCCGACAAGCATATACTCTGGATGGATATCCAAAAGTTGGAACAGGTCATGCCATTTGCTGATCGCCAGCTGAAAGGTGACATCACTCGTGATGAGAAGGTAGATTGCTTAGCAAAGCTAGCTAAATTGGGAATTATCCAATATGAAGATGATGAGCCCGCTTTGAGACATATGTCTCTGGTTGAAGTCAATTTGTCTGGCAAGGATATAATCTCAAGAGTCATAAGGAAGATTGGGAATCCAAGTCAGAATGACACACGAAAGGAGGATCGTCAAGCCTTGAAAAGCAAAGCCCCTATGTACCAAGATTTTGACAATGAAAGCGAAGATGAATATAAAGCTTCTCGCATGGATCGTGAGTTTGTTCAAAAAGCTCTTGAAAATGGTGAAGTTGTTGATATCCTTGGCCAACCAAGTGGTAAATATGACTTTAAGGTGAAGTTCACACCACCACCAAATTTCTTTGTCGAAAAAAAGGATATTGTCCCGAGTGGATGGGATGATGAAGAAGACCTTACTTCAACTCTGCCAAAAGATAGAGAGGTTCACTCCTATGATGGGGATGAGGATGAATACAAAACTTCTCATTCGGATCGTAAGTTCATAAGGAAAACCCATGAGAGAGGTGAAGTAGTGGACACCTTGGGACAACCAAGTGGGAAGTATGACTTTATGGTCAAGTATACCCCTCCTCCAGGTTATTTTTAAAACCCCAAAGACATCGTTCCTAGTGGATGGGGAGATGAATTCGAGGACAACTTTGTGGCTATGATTGAGCCTGTTGTGATTAATTTGACCAAAGAGAAAATTCCCTGTTAGGCTGATTCAACTAACAAGGGCATCATCAAAGTCTCTTACCCCCACCTTTGAAGGATTTCTTTCTTGGTCCACCTAAGCTCTTGCAAGAAGACAAGGCCAAAATATATCACTTTGCTAATTTGTTTGAAGACGGTCTGGTTGGCACTATTGGTAAAGATGAAGAGTCTACAATTTCCACTGTGTAAGGGATGTTTCTAGTTCTTGCATTTAATTTTTAGTTGTATTCGGTTCATTTCTCCCTTGTGAGGGAAATCTATTCATTTCTCCCCCATGAGGGAATTTCATTCATTTCTCCCCTGCGAGGGAATTCCATTCATTCGTGCATGCTTGTAATAATCTGGATCATAAACTTTCTAGATCTAAGATGATATACGTTGTAATGCAATTTTCGCATATCAATAAAATTCATGTTTTGTTAATAGACGTGTGAGGCCAAAACCAATCCTATGATGATGCTTTGAGGCCTGAGCCTCCACACGATCTATAGTTTCAAAATGTTTTGGTGGAACGAAGACGTCCAATGACATGAGGGCTAGTTCCCAATAAATTTTTCAAAAAACAACTTGAATTTGAAAACAAAATTTTCATGACATTTACATTCATTGCATTCATTCATATGTATATATACTAACCGTTTTTCAATTGCATCTCAAGCATGGAATTTCACATCATGATAGTCATTTGCATGGCTCGGATTCGCATTCAAAAGATTTTGACGAACCCGATTATTTCGACTCAGAGAATGAAGATGATCCTCGAGTTATTGAAAAGGAATAGCTCAGACATGAAGAGTCAAAACCTCCTACCAAACAGCCAGTCACTGTAAATTTAGGAAACCAAGATTGGGGCAGGTCTCTCTCAAGCGGATGCCAATGGATTAATTGGGCTCTTGAAAAAATATATGAAGGAGAGTGTGGTCCACATATGAACGGTCATCTCATCTCTTGGCTAGAAAAATTATGAGGCTCGGTTACTATTAGTTGACCATGGAAGCCGGTTATATTCAGCATGTGAGGTGCTGTCATCAATGCCAAGTCTATGGGGACAAGATCAATGCTCCTCCTAATGAGCTACATCAAATGTCCGAGTCTTGGCCTTTTTCAATGTGGGGCATCAACATCATCGGACCAATTAATCCTCAAGCGTTGAATGGACACCATTTTATCTTAGTAGCAATTGATTACTTCACCAAATGGATCGAAGCCAATTCTTATGCCCATATTACTGCAAAAAGTGTGGCAAAGTTCATCCGTCGTGATATCATCGCTCGATATGGAGTTCATCATGGGATCAAACTTGAACAATAAAGTGGTGGATGATTTACTTGGAGAGTTTTACATTCGCCACTTGAATTCTTATCCTTACCGCCCACAAATGAATAGAGCTGTGGAAGCGGCAAATAAGAACATCAAGAAGATTTTAGCCAAAACGGCAGAAAATTATCGTGATTGGCATGATTGGTTGCCATATGCTTTGTTTGCCTATCAAACTTCAATTCACACTTCGACTGGGGCAACACCGTTCTTATTGGTTTATGGGATAGAAGCTGTATTACTTGTGGAAGTGGAAATTCCTTCACTGAGGGTACTTTCTCAAATCAAACTCTCTGAAGCTAAATGGGTTCAACAAAGATTTGAACAACTTAATATGATTGATGAAAAGAGGGTAAAAGCCTTATGCCATGGACAAAGCTATCATAAAAGGGTAGCTAAATCATTCAACCGCAAGGTTAGACCAAGACATTTTGAGATTAACGATCTTGTCTTGAGAAAAGTTTTACCTATCATTCCAGATCCTCGTGGAAAGTTTATCCCAAACTATGAAGGTCCATATATTGTAAAGAAAATGCTACTTGGTGGAGCGCTAATCCTTGTAGAAATGGATGGTCAAGAATTGCCAAGACCTGTAAATGCTGATGCTGTCAAGAAGTATTATCCATAAATAAAGTGAAAGACCTTTGAGCCGTTTTCTGGTTGAATCCGAGCCACTTTAGGATGTTTGCATCATGCATTGCATGCATACATATTGCATCTGCATGTTTGTTCATTTTGCAGGATCTCTGACGAAGATTCTACCTGTCCGCAAGAGGTTCATTTCAAGAGTGCAAAACTTTTAAAAGTGTCCATTCTTCTTTAGAACTTAGAAGTGACCTTATCCTTTAGAATGCTAAAGAGTCGGTTAGAATTCTAGAAGTACAGTTAGAACTCTAGAAATGAACCCATGTACTAAGCAAAGCCCGTTCTGTTTACAAATTTTGTCCAATCTTACTATAAAAAATCTTCCCAGTAGAGTCAAGGAAACATGTCATTTCAAGCAAAATTTCATTATATTTTCATTTCCCCAGTGAGTTGAATTTAACCAAAATGTGCTTTGGAAAACCTGAAAAGGATCGTTAAATATGCCAGGTGGTAGTGCCTAAAATGATGAGAGGCAACCCTTTTACCAAACACGTCCTCATACACTCTTTGAGAGAATTGAGTGGAAAGAACCATGTCTTAGGGCATAGGATTCATTCACGGTGAATACATGATTTGAAATGATAAAGGCACTTCATTTCTTAATCCCAAACACTATTGATATCCCTTGCAAGCCACTTCGAGCCAAATAGGGAGCATTTCAAAATAACCCTATCAAGAATAACCCCATATTGGGGTAAAATAGGAGGTCTTGGTTGAAAATCATGGAGCAAAAGATTAAGAAAGTTTTTATTGCTTTCACTTGTATCAATCTTCTTGTGTTAGCTTCAGGTGATTTCTTATCGAAACTCGAAGCATCCCGAAGTGACGAAGAGCATTCCGTTCACTACCACAAACACAATTATCCTTTGCTTAGCCAATTTGAGCCTCCAATCCTTTCATAACCCCAGATGATGGTTATCTCCCCACACTAGGGCAAGGCACATGATTTACCAATAAAATTGAGAATATTAGTAATGTTTGTAAATGCCACTCGAGAGTCCTAGATACTTAAAAGAGAATGAAAACTAGGGGGCATGAAAAAGCAGTGTGCCTGGTAAAAGTAAGGCCAATGCCCATGAAAAAAAATGCAAAGAAAAGCAAGAATGCAAAAAAAGAGCGAACTCCATGATCATGCAAAAGATCATTCGTTGAAAAACAAAAGAAATGTCTTGCAAAAAAAAAAAAAAAAATATGTATTGCAAGCAATATCATTAGAAGAGAGAGCGAAGCTCTCATGTCTCAAGGCAAATTACCAAAAGGACTCTCGAGATAGGTTAAATTTCAAGAGTTGAATTTTTGAAAAGTCATGTGATGGTAATGATGCCAAGATAATCACTCACTTTTGACCCTTTGATATTTGAAAGTCTTTCAAGCCTTTCTAAGCCTCACTCGAACCAACACTACAACCCTTATCCGAAGTCTCTTTCGATTGGGATGGTTCGAGTTGAAATGAGAATATCACATAGGAGCTACTGCTAGAAGGAGTGGGAGCAATCCTATCTTATCTTATCTTCAAGGTTCTTGACTTGTAAACTTGACGAAGATATTGATTGAATATTCATTTCTTGGCCTCAAAGTGCATACCCTTTGTGTAAGCCCATGACCAAGCCATCATTACGGTCCCTTTAAAAGACCTTTTGATCAATGGATTGTATTCACTGTGAACGTTTCCGAAAACCTTAGACATAGGTTGAGTGAGACTTCTCCAGTAAGATTTAAACAGTTTTCTCATATCAATGGTTGGGAACAAAAGCCCTTTTTGAGAGCTAGTGTGAAAAACCTCTTTTAATTAGGATATTTCCACTTGGCAAATTTGATTTAACCCTTAGATGATTAATCAAATCTCATTTTGTTAAAATCTTCTCTGAAAAGATTTGACAATCAATGTTATTTGGCAAGATTGGTTCTCCGGCAATTTTGAAAATCATACCCAGTCGAAACCCGTTCGTATACGGTGAGACCATTTTCTCAGTTGAAACCCGTTTGTATACGGTGAGACTATCATACCCAGTCGAAACCCATTTATATATGGTGAGACTTTACTCCCAGTCGAAACCCGTTTGTATACGGTGAAACTATCATACTCGGTCGAAGCCCGTTATAACACGGTAAGACCCTTTTCTTGGTCGAAGGAACCTTTTCTCGGTCGAAACCCGTTATAACACGATAAGACCCTTTTCCTGGTTGAAAGAACCTTTTCTCGGTCGAAGCCCGTTATTACACGGTAAGACCCTTTTCCCGGTCAAAGCCCTTTTTACACGTCGAAGACCCGTTATTACACGGTAAGACCCTTTTCCGGTGAGACTTTTCTCCCGGTCGAAACCCGTTTTACACGATAAGACCCTTTTCCCGTCGAAACCCATTTTTACACGGACCTTTTTTCCTAGTCGAAACCCGTTATAACACGGTGAGACCCTTTTCTTCCAAATCAAACCTCGTTTTACACGGTGAGACCCTTTTTCCCGATCAAAGCCCGTTTTACACGGTGAAGACCCTTCTCCCGCCCCGTTTTTAATCACATAAGACATTTCAGGTCAACTTAAAACCTTGTCCCCAAGTTCTAGGTTCTCTTAAAACCTTGCCTTTTAGGTTCGTGTGTCCATCCTTAAACCACTAGGTTCCAAGTCATCCTTAAACCTTGTCTCTTAGGTTCGTGGGTCCATCCTTAAACCATACGTTTCCAGATTATCCTTAAAGCTTGTCTTCCATTTAGTGATTTTATTCCTTCATTCCATTTCAAGATAGAGAGGGAGCCAAAGACAGGGTGAATAAACCCCCACAAGAGTTCAGATACCCTCATGAGCAAAGGTAAGTATCAGGTACATCCCTAACCAAATATCATTGCTCTTGTCTTACCTCTATTTTTCAAAGTTGGGTCGACTAAAAATTTCAGGTGTCAATTTTGTCTTTGAGTGGAACTTCTTCGAACTCCCACCTAAAGAGGGGCAGCTGTTGACACCTGATTTTTAGTCGATAATCATCATTAAGAAAATAAAAAAAAAAATAAAAAAAATAAAGAGAAAAAATCCCAATTAGTTCGAAAACAATTAATCATCGAGTTCATCAAAATGCATCATGGCAAAATGAAAAAATAGGCATGAAATGAAAAGAAAAAATTATTAGTTCAAAAAGAAAACAAAAAGATTTGAGAGAAAACAAAATATTAAAAAAAAAAAAAGAAAAAAATAAAAAGGAAGGCCATTTGACGATTTTTTTCTCTCTCTTGGAGGTCTTTCTCTCTAAAACAAAACCGTTCGCGCGCGAATTCTCTCTCAGGGACTCTCCGTGAACTCTCCATCTCTCTCTCTCTCTTTGGGGGCTCTCTAATCATCACGAACGAACTCTCTCCGGGGGGACTCTCTCTCGATCGAGTGTTCTCTCTCTCTCTACGGTTCTATCGGCTAGGGTTTTTACTCCATTGGCAAGGGATCGAAGATCGGAGGCCGGCGGTCGGGGATTCACTGGGGTTTTCTCTCTCGGACTCCCTCTCTCTCTCTGATTCTCTCTCTGGTTTGCTCGATCGCGGCGACATCCGCGAAGACGGCGGCGGTGACAGCGGCTCCCGATCTGTGGCGTGATTCAGCTCTCCACCGGATCCTATGCTCAACCCCTGTTCGCTCGGCTCTCGGTCCTCTGGTGCAGAAGCTCGCCAGAGGTTGGGCGGATCGGCGACAACGATGCTTAACCGAGTTTGTCTCTGGATCGAACTCACCAAAGCGGTGAGTTCTCTTTCTCTCTTGATCCGATTAAGTTTTTAGGATCCGATTCTCTCTCCCGTTCTCTCTCTGACCTCGCGCATTTTCTCTCGGCTTTGTCTTGCGGACCGGATTTAACTTGTTGAAACGGTCGGTGGAGGAATCGGTCTTCGGTGTGCAAAGGCTCGCCGAATATAACCGATCTCACCAAATCATCTCCATGCCGAGTGTGGAGGTTTCGGTTCATCTCCAAGAAAAAAAAAAAACTCCGAAACCCTCGACCGATCTCTCGCTTTGTTTTGTTCTCTTTTTTTGATCTTCTTTCTCTTTGATTTTGTACTTGTATCTTTTTTTTTTAGCTCCGAGGTTGCGTGCTTTCATTAGCCTATTCTGTCATACCTGCATGTCGTTCGTGATAAATGCCGCTTGGGATGCTGATTGTTTTGCTCCATAACTCAAAATGCTCTCTCTTCGATGTAATAAACCAATGTTGGTCTTTGTCCTTATTTAGTCTTTCGAGGCGTGTAAAGTCCTTGAATTGAATAGCTATGGAGTCTTTTATTTTGACATGAAAAGTTCAAGCTCGGCCTTTAGTTAAGGAAGATGATACATGGTTAGACTTTGTTCACGTGGAGATACGGTGCCACTCACTTTCAGCTTGAATATGGTTATGGATGCTAATAATACCCTGCAATGGGAAGCTGATGTGGACCATTGAAGGCCTTGGAAAAAATATTATGTCAAGATGTTGGGACTTTTGTTAAATTTTAAGGAAAATGATTTGCTCAAAGCCATGTATAAACGCGTGTTATGCCTTTGTTTGAATTGTGTCGTGATTCATTTTAACTAGTTTTGGTAATTGGATTTTCTGCCATTTTTCTTAGCATGATGGGGTGCCTTCATCATGCATTCTGAAAAATATGATTTTGCTGTGATTATTGTCATGCAAATCAATCACATTTGCATGATGTTATGTTATGCGATTGCATAATCATCTACTCATGTTGCTGCTGGAACAATGATTTAGTCATGCTTGGTTAGGAATTGACTTAGATGGAAGTTTAGATCATAGATCGAGGCTTTTTTGATTCTGATTTTGCTCGCTATCCATCGTTCAACCTTGTGCTGATTTTTTAGCCGATTGATGTATACTTGGCTTCATGAATCGATGCTTTATGAAATGCATGCCTTTGGTTATAACATACAGATTTTTCCTATTTTGGAAGTACATTCGATTAAGGAAATGCTTTTTTTTTCTTTGTCTGTGGCTAGCTGCTGTTAGTATTCAAATGGAACAGTCGATGTGTCGCGATTTCGTATGCCTGATATGTCACTTTCTGTTTTGGCTGAAATGAGGTGCTAGATGAGTTTTTTTGAGGTGCTAGATGAGTTTTTTTTGGCCTCGAGCCCTTCTAGACATAAAAAATTCACTTTTAGAGCTTCGATTTGATATGTCGCATGCCCTGAACGGATGTCATTTGGTCGCTCAAAAACACCTACAAAGTCCGTTGATTCTGCAGTAATTGTTTTAGAATGATTTGCTGTTCTGACTTACTGTGATTTTCTGTTTTAACTGGACTGAGCTGGTAGATGATGTTATTAGGACTTAATGTCTTCTAGAGATTTGTAATAGACTTCTCAAGCTTTCCATAGACATATTATATGTGCGATTTGGCCATCATTTGCCCTGCCTGATTTGCAAAGAGCACAATCTCATTTGCTTTCCTGATCTGACCTTCTGTGCAAAGTAACTTGAATGAGCTGGTTATTGTGTTTTTCTGTGTTCAAATTCTTCATGAAAGTCTTCGAATGTTATGATTTGAATCTCATTTGACAACCAAATTTCATACAAATGGCTTTGCTTGAGCATGCTTTGCTGAAAATGAGTCCTAAATTGCAATTGTCAGCTAATCAGTGATCATCGTTAGCAAGGTCACCTGAGCTTTCTAAAGTGCCGTTTGAGTTTGTCCAATTTGCCCATCATTTGCCCTGTTTTTCTTTCTTTTTTTTTTTTGTTAGATCAAGTTTTGATAGATCATCAGACATTTGTCTTGACTTTCATAGATTTTCTTTATGTCTTCATTTCAATGAATATCATCCATGTTTTGTGCACCAATATTTTGTGATCTTATACAAATGATCTTGAATAAATTCTCAATGAAAGCTGATCCATAATATCCATATCCATCCCATGCTAAAATTGTAAGAATTTTTGAAGATCATTGACCATGTAAAAATCATGCATCAAGTCGACATACCAGCAATTTAAATTGTTATGCATTTTGCTTATAATGACAAGTCACATATCAATGTTAATGGATTTGTGTGGCCTTTTGCATATGGATTTAGGGTTAAATGTCTAAATCAAACTTTTTCTTCACATTTAACCCTACGTCATGTTCAAATTTCAAAATTTTCATGTGTTGATTAGGTGACTCAACAAATCAGTTATCATGCATCATTCTCTGATATGCTTATGATTGATTTGCATGCTTTAGCGATTGTTGCTTTTCGGCCATGAATTTGACTTTACTTGAACTTGATACGCCTTAGGAAATTACATTCATGAAAGTTGCTCTTTATAAAGTGCTTGATTTCTGTGCTTTTTTTCTTAGAGCCAATCATACATGGGTTCTACCCCAATTGCTTTGATCTTAGTTGTGATGATTGTTTGTTTCACTTGTATGCACCTAGTCATAAATTTCTTAGATTAGGTTTAGATTAGGACCTTGAAGATGGAGAAGGCGTGAAGATGGTGGAGGTCGATGTCCATTCCGACCATTTTCATGTAATACCCATTTTCCCGACATATGTCTCGGGCTCCATTTGTTGTATAAAACCCGACAAGTTGCGGGTTTTCTCTTTTTCCCTCATTTTTCTTAATTGTATTTTCTCTTTTATATTTTTTTGAATTTGCATGATTAGGTTTAACTGCTTTTTTTGATTGTTTACTTCATGTCTTGAAATTTCATTTTCATTGTTTTTTTTTTTTTTTCTTAGAATAGAATAGAATAAAATGATCAACGACGCATGATCATTTAGTATATAATTGATCATCCTGAAAATATAAAAAGAAATGCTAAATGTTACAAACATACTGTTTAGGTACCGAAAGGATGCTAATAGCAATATTAACGTAACTCAAGTCCCCGAACTAGATATCTGGTTGCGTAGAAATCGAGGGAACACTCCTGACCCTCGATTGGGTTTTTAGCCGACCCCCAAAATGAAGCTAGTGGCGACTCCTGTATATTTTTTAGGTTGTTAAATACCTAGATCGAATAAATAAATCCACTGTCATGCGGGGTATGAGCTTGGGAGAGCTCGCGATCTTGAGATCAAAGTACCCCTAAACCCGACCTTTCCCACCTTGGATACTTTTCGAGGGGCGTCGAGATCGGGTCGCGACAAGGAGAAATAATAACAATAGAATCAACAATAATGATCACTGAAAATAAATGCTTTAATAGGCATCATGGAACCATTATCGTTTGCATATAACTATAATATCCAGAAATATAGATTAAATAGCTCCCACTAACAAAAGAAATCAAGAGAATCTAAAATACTCATAATCTTCACATGTTCTTTAAACAAAATTGGTGGTAAGCCTTTTGGTAGAGGATTAGTTAACATGGACTCAGTTATGATATTCTCGATCACATGTAGAAAATTTATTCATATAAACAACTAATTAATCAAGAACAATTAAATCCATATATGATTGTAAAACATCGAAATCGATAAGCACAACAAAATTAAAACATATCTATTTCAGCCATTATTTCACTTGACGAAAAATATATCACTCTGATACCAGAGATTTATTGAAATACTAGATCTTCCTCTCTATAACCTATTTCAATATAACAACTTTCAATTGGATTAAACAACTGATAGGCATAACTTGCCCTATTGTAGGCTAGATAGAGGGTCTAGCAAACTCTAATCAATAGAGTGTCAACTGGGCGCCTCCCATTACGGGCTTCAATTAAACACAATTGCCTACACTTTACTGCTCAACTAGGCCCGTTATTAATAGATGCCGAAACCCAATTCAATAAAATCACTTAAGGGTTTAAGAAATATTGAAATATCCATTAACCCGATTATTTAAAATAAAAAATCAATCAATTAATGTAAGCCCATATTATAGGAAATTTTCAACATCCCACGCATGTACAATCTTGACTTTCAAGTACTCAAAAATAGAACATTTTTATCTGCACATGTAAGTAGGTCTATTTCACAATTTATAATCAACTTTGCTTTCATTTGTCAAGTGTAATATATATCCTTTCTATAAATTAGACATTTTGGAATATTGTTTGTTATTATTAAAATTGAAAATAATGCTTCTACAAAAAGAGAGCAAAATATCTACTCCAGTGAAGAATAATTTGTTTCAAAATATTACCTTTTAGATCCATGTTGTACCGGCATTTAACTTGTTAGATTGATATGGAAATTGAATTTTGCATCTTGAATACTTATAGAGGAATTACTAATTAATAGTGACAAAGTCCATGCTACTATAATATGATCTATGACATTTTGATATAGCCACATTGTTATTTATAAAATTATTGGAAATATAAAAAAAAAAAAAAAAAAACTAGGTATGTATTTAATCCTAGAATTATAAAGCTAGTCAAAAAGTAAACAAGTAGTTGGCAAATGATATTACATTGAAGAAGTGTGATGGTTCAAGTCAAGTAAACAATCCTTCTTTTCCTTCTTTTGACAAGGTGTAACCGAGACAGTTCACAATGGAAAAATCGTGGGAAAGTCTGTCCAACCTTATTTTGCTCTTATTTCCCTAGAATTAAGGAATTATAAACAAAGACCCAAGTATGGAAAGTCATAAAACTGAATTTTACCTGGTTACGTGCCTGTGCTTGATGGGTGAAGATTATATTCTGGTAACATACGGTCCGCCTATTGCGGGGCAGTGAACATTTCAGCGTCATATGTTTTAAAAGGAAAAGTAGAGAAAAAGACCATAAAAAAGGTGGAAATTCGAAGCTGTTCAAATGTAAGAAAGCGACTTAGGCGCATTGCATGAAAGTGCACGGCAAGCCAACTTTTGCTTCCACACTGACCGAATTCCTTCCACATATAGGCCCATTCCATCATAATTATATTTGCGTTCTTTAATTAACTCTAAATTATCCTTTAATTAGTCGTGACGCCCACAAAAAGAAAACAATTTGAAAAAGTAGTTTTAGGGTGGTCATATCTTTTTGATAGAATGTGATTAAGACCTTGTTCGTTTCATGATAAATTTTCAAAAAAAAACATTTTTCAAATTTTCTAGCGTTCATTTCACAAAAATAAATTAGTTGAGAAAAAAATTTTTAAAGAAAAAATTACTCTGAAATAGAGGAAAATATTTTCCACTTTTCAAGTAAGGGAAAACAATTTTTCTCATTCACTCTCTCTTATCTCACATCCTAGCGCACACTTCTTCATTTAAAAAAAAAAAATCAAATTTTTATTCTTATTCTTATTCTCTTTTCTCTTTCTTTTTTTCTTCCTTCTTTCCTGGCCTGTCACTAACTACGACAAGCTTCGAGCTCGCTAGCCTCAGGTGAGCTCGAGCTCGTTGATCCAGCTACGCCCAAGGATGGTGACCTCGAGGCTTGCCCAATCGGTGAGTACAAGCTTTTGGCTTAGGCCCGTGGCTAGCGAGCTCAAGGCTCACCTAATCAACGAGTGCAAGCCTCGCTAGCCTTAGGCGAGCTCAAGCTCGCCTTTGGCCAGTTGCTAGCCATTGTTGTGGCCAACGATCGGCCAAAGAAGAAGCGGGAGGAATAGGCAAAAAGAAAAAAGAAGAATCATAAAAATAATTTAAAAGAGTATATGAAGGAAAATCGAATTGAATTTTTCACACTGAACGATGGAAAATATTTTTCAGTTTATTTTCATGTTTTAGCTAAAAATCGGAAAATATCGTTACTTTCTTGAAAAATAGCTTTTCGAAAAATATTTTCTAGAAATACCACATTTTTTCGCGAAATAAACAAAGCCCAAAAATAATTTTTTTTTTTTTTATTTAGCAATCATCTAAGACAAATTAGAACTAGACAAACAAAAAATGGATATCAACCATCTTGGGAAGAAGACTATATTCAGGAAAAAATAAGATTCTTGTCACATGACATGATCCTTATCAAAGGGGAATCAAACAAGAATGGCGTGAAAAGGTAACGTGATTGGGTGGACAAAGAGGGACTCGTGGAATGAATTTGCGTCCTTTGTATTAACTATGCATTCCTTAAGTACGGTCTTCGTCAACAGATTTAAATTAATATTGGATTGGATTCCTGCGACTCATTATATAGAGTTGTGCAGGTCACTCATAGACTGTAAAACTTGCAAGAAGAGAAATACTAATTAAGTGTAATATTCTGTTGGTTTGTTCGTAGTAATCAAATAGTACACTAAAAAAAATTGAGGATGGAAAAAATATGTAGGTGAAGATATGAGACAAACTAAAAGTAACCCATTTCTCGGTCCTTTCCTTCCGACTATGATAGTTATGAGATGTGACAAAACATGATTTAGACAAAATTCACTTGATTAAGTAACTATAGTCGAAACCCAAAATAAGGCATGATCTGGGCAATTTAATCATTCCATTAGAATGAATCTGGACATTATTAGATAAGATCATTAATGTCCTGAATAGTGCAAATGACTGTAAGACAAGCGATGTCCGACAATCAATTACAAAAAAATCACACATTGCATACACGTTACTTAAATTGACGACTCATGCAAATTTATTAGTCTGTGGTAACCAACACGTGTGGAAGTGATGAATCATGTGAGATCAGTCAACAATTGACCGAATAAACTACATTGTAGATATCGATTTGAATATCATTTTTTCCCCTTCTCAAGTCTTCATCAGCCAATTTTGCATGGACGGAACATGGATGATTTATTTATTTATTCCAATTAATTAACAATTATCAATGAAGATGCATGAAAATCCAATCAAAACTTGCACGAAATATATATGTGATTTTATAATGTGAATCACTAACACAAATTAATATCTTTCGAGGAAGCTCGTCTTTATGACAATGAGAAAAGAGACGCAAAGCGAAGGAGCCGGATGAATGTGTGTAGTTGTCCAAGTTAATCTCTATTCGATGTCTAATATTATCTAACCTTATGTAAATCACAATGAAATCATTAAATATTTCCTCATATAGTTTATAAAAATAAAAAGTTCATGCTAGCATTCTTAATTATAATGTACCTTTTTTAATTTGATACTACAGTAAATGATATCTTGAACCTGTGATTTCACGTACTAGATTACAGTCCACATCTTCAGTTCGATCAAGAAGATGTCATTGATTCAAGGATTAGAAGATTTTTGAAAAATTACTTTCTTGTGAATCGATTCCAACAAATTGCATCTAAAAAGAAACGCGTCCGAAACTTTCTAATACAATTTTTATGTATTCTTTTAGGGGATCATCAGGTCCATTCAAAACAATCTAAAAGCCAATAATTTCTTTGTTTCCATAAATAAAAACAGTTTTGATGCAAAAAAAAAAAAAAAAAAATGCCCTCCTTTGATTCATCCTAGCTTGAATGATGCCTGGAAAAAAATAATGTATCCTATTAAGTAAATGATTTAATTGGGTTGCCCGGAAAAAAAATAATATATTTTAATTTGGTAAAATGAAGTTTAACACGCCAATATTATTGTGGCGGCTTTATGAAAGGACAAATTTGGTCCCGAATGTTTTTTTTTTTTTTTTTTTTTGGTGTTGGAGGAACCTCTTTGGTCGACAACCGTCACATAAACCTCCAGGTGACGCTAGCGAAAACCATCACCCCGGCGCCCCGCATTAGTCACCTAATAGCCCACCAGCCCCCTTGCAACTTGCATTGTAAGGGCTTCGAACTCCTGACCTTCCCTCAAAGGACTAAAGCCTACCCAGTGGAGCCACCATGGCCAATGGTTGGTCCCGAATATTTTTGTATAGCTATTAATGCCAAAAAAATGAGGGTGCCTTTGTACGTACATCTTTACACATCTCCGCTCCACCTGTCCTCATAATCGGTTTTGGCCACACCTTCACCTCGTGACATAGTTTGGCTTGATTCCAATGGATGTGATTAAATAAGGTAGAAAGAAAAATTGGACTTATGGAAAAAAAATAAGAATTTTCATACTCCATTTGTTTTACAAAAAATGAACGCTTTAAAAAATATTTTTCTAAAAATAACTGCCCGTATCACTTGAATTAATTAGTCAATGAAATATGTTTTCATTATCGCTAATAATTTATGCATAATTGTTTTTGTAGATTATTAAAATATTTTTACAAATAATCATTTTTTAAGAATTTTTTTAAATTATTTATTTTCTATGAAATAAATGGAGACTTGCAGAATGAAAAGTTGTGAATGGCACAAGTGATCGGGTTAATTGAAAAACATCAATATTGTGAATCGATTAGGTCTAGGACTCGTGTTTTCACATCACGTGAGTTTTGCGTTGATGCATTGAATACATCCTGACCGATGATTTGATTAAATAGTTTTGCATGCATGCATTTGCACGCTCGGCAATCATTTTGATGGCCCTTTTGATGTGGTCTTGTAACCAACACCGTACCAATCATTTGTCTATCCGTTCGATTCCACAAACTAGCAAAAAATAACTTTTTCCCTATTTTATTTCAAATTCTACAGATTTTAATTCCTTTTTCAGTCTCGGTATATGTTTAATGCCCTACATTATTCTTGTTTTGTTTTGCTTATGTTTTACTTTTAATTTTGTTCAAAAACGGATGAATAACAACACTTGAAAAGTTTTAATTTTTTTTCAATGATTTGTAAAGAATTAAATTAAAGACATTTTATTTCCTCTCAAAGTTTGGAGGCACATATAGGCTCTCAAACTTTAAAAAAGTATCAATGTCATCTTTGTATGCCCTGAATTGAAATAATAGATAAAAAAAAAAAAAGGAAACTAAAGATAAATAAAGAATTAAATTCTTGATCAGGATCTCTAGGGGTATTGTGGGTAGTGTTGAAAAGGAGAGGATAAATTCAAGTCGCGAAACGAGTCATTGAGGATGTGTTAGAGAGCAACTCTAATTAGACAAGCGTCATCCATCCCTTAATCTCAATTTAACTCGATATTTATAAATTTTTTTTTAATAATTTTCTCTCTCCATTTCATAGAATAATTTTGAATATGTAATTTCTCACAAAGTCATTTTTCTGTCGCAATTCCATTTACAAACATTTCGTATTTCTTTCTTTTCGTGATTGCAAATATCGAGATATTAATTTTCAGATAACTACAAGAGATGTCGGTCCAATCCTAACCAACTTGCACCCATTTAAATGGTGAAGGGACAAGTCGTAGAATTTCAACAAATACAGATTTTAATTTAAGGAAACTCTTTTCCTCCTTGCACTTCTTTCAATTTTTTTTATTTTACTTTTTAAAATCTATTTTTTAATTATTTTTTAATCGATTTTTTACTCTTTTTTTTTTTTTTTTTGTTTCATTTTTTTCTCATTCTTCCTCAATTGCTTGCTGGCCACGACAACTAGTCACAGGCAAGCTCAAGCTTCACCATTTATAGCGTCACATTATATTTTTTTTTTGTTCGCGAATTCCATATCATGATATCATAGTATATCCAAATATTACCTTTTAAATCCATGTTGTACCAGCGTTTAATTTGTTATATTGATATGGAAATTTAATTTTGCATCTTTAATACTTATAGATGAAATACTAATTAATAATGACAAAGTCCATGCAACTATCTTATGATCTTCAACATTTTAATATAGTCACATTGTTATTTAAAAAATTCTTGAAATTATAAATAATAAAAAAAACTAGCTATTTATTTAATCTTAAAGAGATATAGCTAGTCAAAAAGTAAACAAGTAGTTGGCAGATGATGTTACATTGAAGAAGTGTGATTGTTCAAGTCTAAGTCAAGTAAACGATCCTTCCTTTCCTTCTTCTTTTGACAGTTCACATGGGAAAAGTCGTGGAAATGTCACTCAATTTCAACCGTCCAACCTTTTATTTGCTTTTATTTTTCTGGAATCAAGGAATTATAAACAAAAGCCCAATTATGGGAAGTCATAATACTGGATTTTAGCTAATTATTAGACACATGCCACGTGTCCTTACTTATCTGGCTGGTTACATGCCCGTGTTTGATGGGTGAAGGTGGTGCTCTGGTGACATCCGGTCCGCATATTGCTGGCACAGCGAAAATCCAGGGGAGGGTGTGCAGAGTCATATTTTCCAAAAGCAAAAGTAGAGAAAAAGACCATAAAAGAGGTGGGAATATGTTCGAACGTAAGAAAGCGACCAAGGCGCATCGCATTAAAGTGCACGGCAAGCCAACTTTTGCTCCTATGTTGACCGAATTCCTTCCATGTGTAGGCCGATTCCATCGTAAATGGATTTGCTTTCTTTAATTAACTCTAAATTATCCTTTAATTATTCATGACACCCACGGAAAAAAAGAAGTGAAAAAGCAATTTTAGGGTGGCAAATCTTTTTGATGGGACATAATTAAGATTCTGTTTGTTTCACAGCAAACAATTTCTAATAAAACGTTTTCAGAATTTTTCGATATCTGTTTTACGAAAAATAAACTAATTGGAAAAAAAAATTATCCATCAACAGAAAAAAATATTCTAAAATAGAGAGAAAATATTTTCCACTTTTCAAGTAAGATAAAATATTTTCCTTATTCACTTTCTCTTATCTCACACCCCTACTAGCCCCCACTTCATTCTTTTTTTCTTTTCTAAAAAAATTGAATTTTTATTCTTTTTATTTTTCTTTTCCCCTCTTTCCTTTTTTTTTTTTTCCTTCTTTCTGGCCCGTCACCGGCCACAAGCAAGCCTCGAGCTCACTGATCTGGCTAGGCTCTAGGTTGGTGAGCTTGAGGCTCACTAGATTGGCGAGCTCAAGTCTCGTTGACCTCAAGCAAGCTCGAGCTTGCCTTTGGCCGCCGTTGGCCATTGCCATGGCCAGTGACTGGCCAAAGAAGAAGGAGGAGGAAAAAAAAATGAAAAAGAAAAAGATTACAAATAATTAAAAATTTGATTTCAAAAAAATATATATAAAAGAAAATATAAAATTATTAATGTAAAGAGGAAAATGAATTGAAATTCTCGTACCGAATAGTGTAAAATATTTTCTAATTTATTTCATGTTTTAGCCGAAAATAGAAAAATATTGTCATTTTCTTAGAAATGGCTTTTTGTAAAACATTTTTCCGAAATACCATATTATCAGCAAAAGGAACAGAGCCCAAAAAGAATTTATTTTTTGACCAATTAGAACAAGACAAACAGAAAATGGACATCAACCATCTTGGGAAGAAGACTATAATTAGGAAAAAGTAAGATTCTTATCACACGACATGATCCTTATCAAAGCGGAATCAATAAAGATTGACATGAGAAGGCAATGTGGTTGGGTGATGTGGGACAAAGAGGGACCTGTGGAATTATTTTGCGTCCTTTGTAGTAAATATGCATTCCTTAAGTGAAGTCTTCGTCAACAAATTTAAATTAATATTGATTTAGATTCCTGTAACTCGTTATATAGAGTTGTACACATCACTCTTAGACCATAAAATTTATAAGAAGAGAAATGCTAATTAAATGTAGGGAAAAAGCCACGAAAAACCCTGAACTTTGCCCAGAGTGACACATTTACCCCAAACTTTTTTTTATGACACAAAAAATCCTGAACTTTCGTTATGTGACACATTTACCCCAGAATTAGAGGGCATTTTGGTCTTTTCATATTTAAAAAAATTTTAATTTTTTTTAAAATTTTTAAATCTTTTCTAATTTTTTTAATTTTTTTCTTCTTTCTTCCCTCCGCCGGGCCGGCCGGGGCGAAGGGAAGCCGGCGTCTGCGAGGGCTGCCCTCGCCGGCGTCGGTGAGGGTCACCCGCCGGCCTCGAGCTAGGGCGGCCCTCGCCCGAGAATCGGGCAAGGGCCGCCCTCGCTGCGTCGGGCGAAGGCGGGGACACCCTCGCCCGACGCAGCGAGGCGGCCCTCGCCGATGTCGGGCGAGTCCCCGCCGCCGGATCCGGCGAGGACACCCTCGCCCGACGCAGCCGCCGCGCCGCGTCGGGCGAGGGCCGTCCCCGCCCGACGCCGGCGAGGGTCTGCGTCGGGCGAGGGTGCCCTCGCCAAATCCGGGCGAGGGTCGTCCTCGCCCGACGCCGGCGAGGGCCGCCCTCGCTGCGTCGGCGAGGGTGTCCTCGCCGATCCGGCGAGGGCCGTCCCCGCCGACGCCGGCGAGGGCCGCCCGCCCGCGTCGGCGAGGGTGTCCCTCGCCGCATCCGGCGAGGGCGGGACTCGCCCGACACCGGTGAGGGCCGCCGCCCGCGTCGGGTGAGGGTGTCCACGCCTTCGCCCGACGCCACCGAGGTCGCCGGATGCCGGCTTCCCTCCGCTGGCCCCGCCATGGCCGGCGGAGAGAAGAAGAAGAAAAAAAGAAAAAAAATGAAAAAAATGAAAAATGAAAAAACAGAATAAAAAGACAAAAATGCCCTTATGGGGTAAATGTGTCACGGTTTGAAAAGTTTGGGGTTTTTCACGTCACAAAAAAAAGTTTGGGGTAAATGTGTCACCCGTGCAAAGTTCAGGGTTTTTCGTGGCTTTTTCCCTTAAATGTAATATGCTAAAATTTTGGTGGTGTGTTCGTAGTAATTAAATGCTATGCTAAAAAAATTGAGGATAGAAAATATATGTAGGTGAAGATATGAGACAAACTAAAAGTTGGCCTTTTCTCGGTCTTTTTCCTTCCAACTATGACAGACACGAGAGGTGACAAAACATGATTTAGACAAAATTGACTTGATTTAGTAACTATAGTCGAAACCCAAAACAATACATGATTTGAGCACTTTAATCATTCCATTAGAATGAATGTCGATATTATTAGATAAGATCATTAATGTCCTGAAAAGTGCAAATGACTATAAGAAAAGCGATGTCCAATAATCAGTTACGAAAAAATCACATGATGCATACACATTACTTAAGTAGACAACTCATGCAAATTTATTAGGCTGTGGTAACCAACACTTGTGGAAGTGATGAATCGTGTGAGATCAGTCAACAATTGACCGAACAAACTATAATGCAGATATCGATTTGAATATCATTTTTTCCCCTTCTCAAGTCTTCATCAGCCAATATTGCACGGACGGAACATGGATGATTTACTAATTTCTTCCAATAAATTAACAATTATCAAGGAAGATACAAGACTATTCAATTGAAACTTGCATAAAATATATATGTGATTTTATGGTGTGAATCACTAACAAAAATTAATATCCTTCGAGGAAGCTCGTCTTTATGACAATGGAAAAAGAGATGCAAAGCGAAAGAGCCGGATGAATGTGTGGAGTTGTTCAAGTTAATCTCTATTCGATGAAAAATATCATCTAACCTTATTTAAATTTTTAAGGAATTATTAAAGATTTCCTCATATAGTTTATAAAAATAAAAAGTTCATGCTAGCATTCTTAATTATAATGTACCTTTCTTAATTTGATACTACTGTCAAATGATATCTTAAGCCTATGATTTCGTGTGTTAGATTGAATACACATCTTCAGTTCGATCGAGAGGATGTCATTGATACAACGATTAGAAGATTCAAAAATTTCTTTCTTGTGAACCAATCCCAACAAATTGCATCTAATAAGAAATGCATGAAAACTTCGCCTTTCCAATACAATTTTAGGTGTTCTTCTCGGAGATCATTAAGTTCATTCAAAACAATCTAAAAGCCAACAATTTTTAGGTATTCTCCTCATGACATAGTTTAGCATGATTTCAATGCGTGTGATTGAATAAGTTAGAAAGATAAATTGGACTTACAAAAATAGAAAGAATTTTTAGTCTTTGTTTATTTCACGGAAAATGAATGATTTAGAAAAATAATTTCCTACAAATAATCATTTGTATTGCTTGAATTAACTAGTCAATAACATGTGTTTTCATTATCGACAATGGCTTATGTTTGATTATTTTGTAGATTATGAAGATATTTTATACAAATGATCATTTTTAAGAAAAATGTTCTTCAAATTATTTATTATCAGTAAAACAAACAGAACTTTAGAGATGAAAGTTTATGAATAACACGGGTGATCGGATTGAAAAAGTCAATATCGTGAATTGTTTAGGTTTAAGACTCGAGTTTTCACGTCATGCGAGCTTTGCGTGGATGCATTTAATACATAACCACCAATGATTTTATTCGATAGTTTTGCATGCATTGCATTGCACACTTGGCAATAATTTCGATGGGCCTTTTGGTGGGGTCTCAGAACCAACACCGTACCAATTATTTGTCTATACGTTCGATCCCACAAAATAGCAAAAAATAATTTTTTCCCTATTTTTATTTCAAATTGTACAGATTGTTATTCCTTTTTCAGTCTCGGTATATGTTTAATGGCCTGCATTATTCTTATTTTGTTTTGCTTCTGTTTTACTTTTTTTTTTTCAAAACCGATGAATAACAACATTTCAAAAGGCTTAATTTTTTTTTTTTTTCATGATTGGTAAAGAATTAATTAAAGACATTTCATTTCCTCTTAAAGTTTGGAGGAGGCACATATTGGCAGTCAAACTTTAAAAAAGTATCAATGTCATCTTTGCATGCCCTGAATTCAAATAATAGATGAAAACAAAACAAAGTAAATAAAGGAAACTAAAGATAAATAAAGATTTAAAGATCTAATTCCATCATTACCGTAACACTAACATAATCAAAATATTGCACCCTTCTATACATTATTCCAATAGTTTGATTGTTTCGGCATCATATGAGAACAATGTAATGAACGATAAATAATGTTTAGAGATACATGGAGCAGATTTGGTTCAAATTAATTGTCCTTATGCCTTGATGTTGAACGGAATTGTCATTCTTTTGGTGTTATATGATCATTAAGTTACATCTAAAACACAGACTTTTCACGAAATAGATAGATTGAAACTCTTTTTAAAAGGATCAAGAAGCAATAAGGTTCCACCCCTTTATCATTACTAAGGCCCTGTTTGGTAACCATCCAAACAGAGTCTGATTCTGATTCATTATTCCCGGGAGTAGTTTGGGAACAGAATCGCATTTGATAAAATTTTTATCATGGGAACAAATTTCTATTTTTTTGTTCCCGGAAGTAAATTTGGAATAGAATCAGAATTAAAAAAAAAAGTTTATTATTGTTCCGGAAACAAATCTAAGAATCAAAACCAACTCTTCTTCTTCCATTTTATCTTCTTTTTCTTCTTCTTCTCTTTTCTTCTTCTTCATCGACCGCCTCGTTTGCGCTTGTCTCGCTACCACCGCTGCCGCCGGTAGCTAGCAAGGTCGCCGGAGGCAAGCTCGGCCACCGGCGAGGCTGGGCGAGGCCTCGCCTATCCCCGGCGAGGCTCGTCTAGCCCCACCGGTGGCCAAGATGGGCCTCACCTGCCCCGACAAGGCTCACCCGGCCATTGCGAGGTTGGGCGAGCCTTGCCACGGGCCTCGCCTAGCCCCGGCGAGGCTTGCCTTGCCCCATCGGTGGGCGGCAGCCTCACCCGCCTACCGGCGAGGCTTGGCCGACGAGGGCTGGCCTCACTGAGGGCCAACGCCGCTCCGATGAGGTCGTCGGCCCTTGTCTAGCCGATCGCCGGCCGCCGGACCGATGACCGGCCACAAGAAGAAGAAGAAGAAGAAGAAGAAGAAGAAGAAGAAGAAGAAGAAGAATAGGAGAAAAATGAAAAAAAAAAAAAAAAAAGAAGGAAAAAAGTAAAAAAATTATTTAAAAATTAAAAGAAATTAATTTAGAACAGAATCAATGAGCACGGTACCAAATGCAATTCTATTATAGAATAAGAAATTTTGGATAGTTACCAAACGGCTTAAAATATTTAAAAATTGTTCTCAGGAACAGAATAAAAAAGAATCATTTCTGATCAGAATTTGTTCCTGGGAGCAAAATCATTATAAAAAACACCCTAATAGACCAAGGCCCAGGAGGCTGGAGCGCGAGCGCCCCTGCTTTTTGCCTTGCTGGCTGAGTTAAATACTAATAATCTTAAAAATCTTGTTAACTTGAGTTAGCAAGAAAAACATCAACAAAAATAAAGAAAAGTAGAAAAGAATTTGCTTACAAAGTTGTCCTACGTGTCAATTCGATTCTACTAAAGTAAAAAATCTGTTTAATATCACTTCAGAAGAAAAACTATTAATTAGAAACTAAAGAAAAGGAGAAAAGGATTTTCTTACGTGATGGTCTCACGTGACAATCTGAGTGTATTTAAGAAAAAAATCCATTATACATTAAATCAAAAGAAAAAACAAAATCGAATCAGATGAATCTCTTCTTGTGGATAATCCATCATGTCTCTAGATGAATATCATCTTAATATGCGGTAATTGCATCATCCTTACTTCAATGTATAAGTAGCCCGGGAGGTTAGGTGAATAAAAAAGTCAGACCCAAGGAGCAATATTCCCCTTCCTCATTCAAGTCCAACGTTTGAATGATCATAATCGAGAGTTTTCAAAGGGACGCCTCGAGGACCATAAAATTTGTTCGCTCTGAAAGAATTCTCCAACGGACATGAGAATGGGATGGAAGTATCATATTCGGTGGAGGTCGTTCGGATGCTCAAAATGTCTTGATAGCAATAAAAAGTAACCATGTGAAAACTATTTTAATTTACAAAGCAATCATCCTCCATTGTATGGCCTGTTTTTGGTTAAATAAAGACAACATCACAATCGTTCTCCTAAAAAAGGCAGCAATCCTTACCAATTTATCAATTGCCCAACTTCCAATTTAGGCCATGTCTCCTTAGTTTTTCTAGAGGTACCGCTTGGCCTTCACATTGAACCGGTTCTTTATGGCTTATTTTGGGCCAAAGCGTTTTGTGGAAAAGTGATCCTTACAAACTAAGGCACCTCCTATATCGGCATTCTATCCTCCTAGTTAAATAGAATTTGTCCCTATAGTAAGGTCTTTTGGACCTTTTTCTTTCGGTTTAGCAGTTGGGTGGCCTACCTCCTTAGTCAAAGTGTTTTATGATACGCCGATGCATTTGGAATTTTACTTTTGGAGCATTGTTAAGACACTGATTAACAAAATCCATTATTATAAAAACGGTGTTCTATTTTCCATGACCGATATGGCCGGGGCACACAATTTATTAGTTAAATTTGTAAATTGCCCTTGATAAAGAAATAGCCAACTAAGTTGGCCCAAAAGGTAAGTACATTGGGATCTATCCATCAACACGATCCTCTTCCTGAAGCCAAAAATTACACCCAAAAAAAAAAAAAAAAACAAGAAGAAGTACACACACAACACAATTCTTCCTAACGAAGTGTGAATCTGTTAGTTGGCTTATTTTTTTTTCTTTTCATTTTTGTAATTTGCACTCATTTGCATTGGGCATTTTAATTGTTGGCAGATCAAAAAATTTTATGAATGCTTAATTGACTAAAGAGAATATTCCCAAATGAATCTCCTGGATGTCTGATTAAGATGTGACATATAGCTAAATCATAGAAGCTACTCCCAAAGAAAGAGAGAGCTACAACAGCACACAAGGTAGAGTCGTCACCGGAAAATCTGGAGTTCATGAAAACTAGGATCAACGAGCATTTTCATGGCAAGCATGTGACTTTTTCCAAAGTTCCATCCTTCGCTCTCTCCAAGTGCATAATGTATCGAAGAAGACATTGACAAATGGAATACGCCTCAAGCAAAGATGATGATTTTGTTTTGGGTTCATGTTTACGAAGATGATTTTGTTTTGAGTTCTTGTTTTTTAGAGAAAGAGAGAGGTCCAACATTTTTAGTAATGATTGTATTAGCTTGGTCGTATATAAAACTATATAAGATGTAGAGATAACGTGAGCCATTATCAAAATGTCGTGCGAGATATGTTTAAATATATCACTTGTCACGATTGTAAATAATTCGGCACACTTAACATCCGCAACAAATGATCATGGAGCCAACTACTTGCTGTGCTTGTCTAGAGCCGGTCAAGCTCCGGTTGGCCCAAAGGGAAAAGACAGGCGAACTTGAAGAGTAACTCCTTAACTGAGCTCCGACCAGCCCTGTTAAATTAATATCTCAAGTTTGAATTCGGATGACGATTTATTATACCGAATTTTATCGATAAAGATTACCCAAGAAGAAATTTCGCCAGTCTCCAAAGGATTACAAAATAAAAGGAAGATACGAAATTTTCTTTACCTACAGAAGTTGGCCGAAATTTGTTACGCAAGTGGGGCCCAAAAGTCAACGCGCGCGCACACACACATCCAAGAAAGAAGCCTCTGCAGCACCATTCTGCCACGTGAAGACAAAAGTGTTGGTGGGCCCAAGTCAAGAATTTGACTTTTGGGGCACACATATAAAAGGAGCTGCCGAATCCCTTTACGAGTAGACAAGTCACAGAAGGGAGCCGCGGAAAAGAGAAGAAAAACCTTACGAAGCCGCGAACGTTCATGATCCTTGAAACCACGTAAATCTTGAACGCGTGATAATTTTGTGCCGTGAGTTTATACCCAAGCGAGTTGTTATTTATAAACACTTTGGATTTTAGGTTAAATCTAGGTGTGGGAAACACTTGAACGATTGAGCGATTGTAAACTCTAATTCTCCGATTATATTGGATTATTTGTTGCTAACTCTCCTAGTGAACGTAGGTACCGATACTCGAACCGAACCACGTAAATTTCTAATATCCTTATTTTTCTTATTTATTTCTCTGGTGATTTCGCGTTGACGTAAATTACAAGATTTTGTCGTTTCTACGTATTTTATCCCAACAATTGGTATCAGAGCTTGGGGTTGGATTTCTTGATTGTGATTTGGGGCTTTTTTGCTTGTCTGATTATTATTTGGAATTCTTTACTGCAATTATGTCTTAGAGGAAATCTGAGATTAAGAAGTTTGATGGGAGCAGCAATTTTGTGTTATGGAGCATAAAGATGCGAGCTTTATTGATAACACAAGGTTTGATCAAGGCATTGGATGGTGAAGATGAGTTGCCAATTATAATGAAAGCCTCTGAGAGGGTAGAACTGATTGAAAAAGCAAAGAGCATAATCCTGTTAAATTTATCAGATGAGGTCTTACTAGAGGTTATTGAGGTAAAGGATGTCGTAGAATTATGGGCAAAACTTCAAACCCTCTATGTGAAGAAAGATTTAAACAATCGCTTATACATGTTGAAGAAGATGTTTCAATTTAGATATACTAAAGGTACGTCTATCAGAATCCACCTAGATGAATTTAATAAACTCATGTTGGATCTGAAGAATGTCGGTGAGATACTTGATGATGAAGAACAGGGCATGATGTTGTTAGCCTCTTTACTAGAGTCATTGGAGCACTTTACTAATTCGTTGTTGCAGGGGCGTACTACTATTACCTCTAAAGAGGTAAAGTCCGCCTTATTTTCTAAAGAGTAGTAGAGAAAGTTGCAAGATGACGGTCTGGTGAAAGGAGCAGCACAAGCACCGACAATTCAGGGTAGAGAACAACATCGATAGCCTAGTAGCAACAGAGGTAAAAGCAAATCAAAATCATGCCATAGAAAGTCCAAGGGATGTGTGAAGTGCTTTGAGTGTCACGAGGAGGGGCACATTAGGAGAGATTGTCCAAAACGGAGAAATAAAGTTGATAAGCAGAATGCCACAAGCAATGTGGCAAACGTTGCTGAGGGAAGCATTAGTGATGCAAAAGCTGTTTTATGTGTGACTACTACTTCGTTAGGAAATGAATGGGTGCTAGATTCAGGGTGTTCTTATCACATGACGCCTCATAAGAATTGATTTACTACTTACTAGACTGCAGATGGTGGTAGAGTTCTTTTGGGGAATAATACAGTCTGTAAGGCTGTGGGGATAGGGACAATTCAGATTCGGATGCACGATGGGGTGGTGCACACATTGACAGATGTGAGGCATGTACTAGAGCTCAAGAAGAACTTTATTTCTCTGGGGACACTCAATGACATCGGGTGTAGGTACACCGCTGAAGGTGGAGTACTAAAGATCTCTCGAGGTGTTATGACAGTGATGAAAGGGAAGAAAGTGAATACTCTCTATCATCTACTAGGAGAGACTGTGACTGAAACCGCTGCAGTTTCATCAGGTGAGTCAGACTCTAATTTGACTCAATTATGGCATATGTGTTTGGGGCACATGAGTGAGGCAGGTATGACGATGCTGAGTGAAAGGGGGTTGTTGAAGGGTCAGAAAACAGGAAAACTAGACTTATGTGAGCACTGCATCTATGGGAAACAGCACCAAGTTAAGTTTACTACAGCTATTCATTCGACCAAATGACCAGTTGAATATATTCATTCAGACGTGTGAAGCCCATCTTCGGTTCCTTTGAAATGAGGTACCCGATATATGCTGACATTTATCAACGACTATTCGAGGAAGGCATGGGTATACTTTCTAAAGCACAAATATGAAGTATTTGATCGTTGCTTGGGCCTGACTTTTTATTTTACCTATCCTCCACAGCTACTAAACTTTGAATTAAAAGATGATACAATGACCACAAATTAAGATAGACATGTTTAATTATTCAAAAGAAGAGGAGATTCATCCTACCCGATTTTGTTTTTCCTTTTTTTGTTATTTATAATGGTTTTTTCTCCTTAAATAGACTAATTATCCATTACAAAAGCACTCGATTGCCCTGTGAGATGATAAAATGCTTTTCTCTTTTCCTTTAGTTTCTAATTAATGGTTTTTCTTCCGAAGTGATATTAAACAGGTTTTTTTACTTTAGAAGTATCTAGTTGCCACGTAAGACCACCACGTAAGCAAGTTCTTTTCTCCTTTTCTTTATTTTCAGTTGATGTTTTTTAATGCTAAATCAAATGAACAAGATGTTAATTCCAAAAAATAAAATAAAAATGAACAAGATGTTCAAGATTAGTAGTAATTAACTCGGCCAGGAAGGCAATGGGGGAGCACAGGCGCTCGCGCTCCAGCCTCCTGGGCCTTATGGCCTATTAGAAATGATTAGGGCTGAACCTTGTTGCTTCTAGACTCTTTTCAAAAGAGTTATGATCTATTTATTTCGTAAAAAACCTACATTTTAGGAAATGCTTTTTTTTTTAAGTGATCGATTGTATCTTTTGAAATAACTAGTCAACAAAAAATATTTTCATCGTTGACAATAATTTATGCTTAAACATTTTCCTTAACAATGAAAATAATATCCGTTCATTCATAAAGATGAATGAATTGGACCATCATTTTTTGAGAAATGTTTTCTAAACTCATTTTTTGCCCCTCGATAATAAGAAAGTAGTTCTAAGCACCCTTATGGCCTTAAGACCGCTGCTTGGTTGGGAGGTGGGAGAGAGAGAGGAGGAAGTTGTTTTTCTCACTGATGTACTTTTGGCAAATTTACGGAAAGACCGGCCACTTTAGTGGACGACTCAACATTTTAACAGAGAGAACTAACGGCAGCTACTAATAAAATAAATCGAAGTTAAAATGAAAAGTCAGGTGTAAGATTCAAAGGTCGAGATATTTATGAAAAACCGACTATAGGTCAGGTCACATTAGATATTAATCCCGTTTTATCCAACACATTCATTCTCTTCTGATTGAATATTCTATAATGTCCCAAGAAGAACTCTGTGACTGCCTTGTTATCAAGCTCTCTGAAGCAGGATACACAAACTCACTCAAATTACTCTAATGTTTAGTTCTTTGATTCTTCTTCCCCCCAAAAGTTGAGTTGACATTGCATCCAGCAAAAGGGTGTGATTGCTGTTGAAATCGCAAGAACCTTTTTATTGGGTTGAATTGACTGTAATTACAGAAACTCTGCTTCACTTGTGGGTTTATTTCTGTACAATCACTTGAAAGGGATTACACCTTTTACTCCAGAGTATTGGCTCAAACATTATGTTAAATTGCACCAAACCGTTGCTGAATAATAATCTGAGCACCTTCAACTAATCTCCTCAACACTTCCCCGGCAAGCAGAATCTCCTTGATAAGCCCTACGCCTCGTCCCGCGTACATCGCCATGCTCTCTCTTTCGCCGGTGGTTGTTGAGTTTGGAACTGTCCCTGTAAAGCGGTGAATCTGCTTCTCCTGTTCAAATGTAAGAAAGAGACATTCTGCTAAGCTCTAATGCTCGATGCAGTTATAGCAATAGCAATAATTTCTAGTTTATATTGGAGAAATCTTCATGGAGTGTTTTGAAGCTGACAACAACGTTTTCATCAGTCTAGTCTGAAGATTTGCAGACTCTTCTATTTAAAGTCTGAAGATCTCCGGATTGCCAGACTCAAGACTCAAAGTCTATTCTCATTGACAGTTTCTAGTCCGTCAAAGAAGGTCTATCCAGGACTGGATGTTTTGTTAAGGATTCGACCTTATTTACTGGAGAAGATCTCTTGGCTGGATATGACATAACGGAATCCTTTATTCGGATCAAGATTGATTCAGAGATCGAGGATCTGATGATTGGCGAAGTATATACTTGGAAGGTTCTACTTATGGAAACCGAGATCCTATTGTATGGGCGAGCAGGATTGATGGGCTATCGTCATGTTCCTTAAATAGCTCGAATGATCTTCTTAATTGATTTTGTCCAACGGGAAGATTGGAAGAATTCCTTTGGTAAGTGCCAACGGGTATGATGGCATAAATGAGTATATAAGGAAGACGTTTTAGTTGTTCGAAAAGGTGCGCAATAGAAGAATTCCAAAGTTTGAAGCTCTTTGTTTTTAGTCAATTCATTTATTGAGCGAAATCTTGTACGCAAAAGAGAGTCTATATTCTTGAGAAACCTTGAGGAAGTGTAGTAGAGTATCTACACTATGGAATCAAGAGAGAACTTTGCTGTAACAACTCTTTTGTTCATAGTGAAATCCAGCCGGTGGGCTATCAGTGCGAAAGAGTGGATGTAGGCTTGGAATAAGCCGAACCACTATAATTTATGTGTTAATTTTCTCTTTCATACTCTCTGCTTTACTTTGATCATAATTCGTTTTGTTAACAAAAGGAGAACTTCCTTTCTATTGTCTGTTTAGTATCGCTTATACTAGCTATCTCAATTGGTATTAGAGTCTGTGTACTCACTTTGTTTAAAATGTTTTACTTCAGAGTTAAAGATCCATGGTTAGTATGTTGGCTCCAGGGCTGGTAGAAGGGCAAAGCAATGCCAGATCGCCTTACTTTAATGGAAATGAATACAACATATGGAAAAACAAGATGAAGGCGTTCCTAAGATCAAATGATCCTCTGGAATGGGATGTGGTAGACAAAGGAATCATTCCTAAAGCTGCACCTGTCTTAGAAAGAGGAAAAGAAGCTGTTGAGTCTAGTGAAATGACTCAAGAAGAGATAACCAAGAGACAAGCTCTTGATGCAAAAGCAATTTATTCTTTAAATTGTGCTTTGTCACCTACTGAATATAACATAATATCTTCTTGTGTTATAGCCAAAGAAGTTTGGGATAGATTACATATCACCTATGAAGGAACTGATCGAGTGAAAGAAACCAGAAACAACATTCTCCTCGGTCAATACGAAGCCTTCAAAATGAAATAAGGAGAATCTATAACTGACATGTTTAGTCATTTTACAAAAATCGTGAATGGTCTTGAAAATCAAGGTCAACTAATTTCTGATCCTATGAAAGTAAACAAGCTACTGCGTGAACTCTCCAAGGATTGGAATCACATAAAGACCTCAATAAGGGAGACACAAAAAATTATGCCACTATTTGTTGACGAGTTGGTTGGGACTCTTCAGTCTTATGAAGTGGAGCGAATCAATGAAAACGAAGATCCTAAAAGTAAGAAATCCATTGCATTAAAATCCAATGATGATTCTGATGTTACAAATTTTGAAGACGATATGGATGATGAGGAGCTTGCTCTCATGATAAGAAGATTCAAAAAGATGAACAGAAAAGGAAGAAGATTCAATCCAAAGAAACAAAGTTTTCAAAAGCAACAGACTAAGTCTGTTGAGGATGATGAATCCAATAGAGATGTAGTCTGCTTTGAATGTAAGAAAAAAGGACACATCAGACCCAACTGTCCCCTTCTGAGGAAGAAGAAAAGAAAAGCTGAAAAGTATCGAAATGCTCTCAAAGCTGAAACCTGGAGTGATACATAATGTGAAGAAAGTGATGATGATTATGTCAATATATGTCTAATGGCACAATCGGATTCAGATTCAAACTCCGAGACAGACTCAGATTTATACAGTGAATTTGAGGTGAGTAATTTTAAAATCCCTATTAAAGTTTCTAAATACATTGATGAGTTGTGTTTTAATCTCAAGACTTCTCTTAAAAGGATTTCCAAACTTAAAAAAGAAAATTCTGCACTAAAACAATAGGAAAATGTTTTGAAAGAAAAGGTTAAATGTTTAGACATGAATGTTTCTATTCTTAAAGAAAGTGAAGACAACCTTTTGAAAGAAAATGCATTTCTAAAAAAATGACATATCAAATATTTCCAAAAGATTTTCTATAGGATCTGAGAAACTTGAGAAAATTCTTTCAACACAAAGACCTTATTTCAATAAATCTGGTTTGGGAATGACTGTGGAAACCATTCCTTTAATTGATTTTCCTAAAGTGAATGAAAGAATTAAGCAAAGACCCACAAGAGATGCTTACAAAAATCATTTCGAAAAGGTTTTTGTAAAACCAGTAGGTCGCAATGCTCTCAAATGTTCTAAGTGCAATAGTTTAGATCATTTTGAGAAAGAATGTCCTATGGTTTGGAAACCTGTTAAGAAAGTATGGGCAAAGACCGCATATCATACTAACACCAATGGACCCAAGAAAATATGGGTACCAAAGAAAGTTTGAGTCTCTTTTTTAAATGCAGGCCACTATCAAGAAGAAGGTAAAATGGTATCTAGATAGTGAATGCTCGGTAAAATGGTATCTGGATAGTGGATGCTCAAGACATATGACAGGAGATTCAAATTGCTTCATAAAGCTCGTTCAAGTAAATGGTGGAAAAGTTTCATTCGGAGGAAATAGCAAAGGAAGAATTGTGGGATTCGGAACTGTAAAGATTGGAAACCTCAAAATCAGTAATGTTTCCTTAGTGGAAGGACTCAACTACAATTTGCTTAGTATCGACACCATGCGATACCGTTTCAAAATCAACTTTCAAGAGGGAAAATGTTCAGAACCAAAAAGATTCTACTCGAGTCATTCATGGGTCGAAGACATGGAAATATCTACCTCTTGGATGTCAAATCGATGAATCGCAATGTCTAATCTCAATTCAAGACGAAGCAAACTGATGGCACAGAAAACTTGGGCACATCAATATGAAGCAAATAGTCAAAATTTCAGCAAAGAAGCTTGTTCGTGGTCTACCCAATCTATCATACCAAAAGACTGATTTATGTACACTATGTGTATTGGGAAAGCAGGTAAGAAACTCCTTTAAACCAATAAATCAAGTTTCCACTAATCATGTACTGCAGCTTCTGCATATGGATCTCTTTGGACCAACTAGAACTCAGAGCATTGGAGGTAAGAAATATTGCCTAGTAATTGTGGATGACTACTCACGATTTACTTGGGTATATTTCCTGGCAAGTAAGTCTGAAACCTTTTCTTACTTTGAAAAGTTTGCTAAAAAGGTTCAAAATGAGAAAGGGTATGTTATTTCAAAAATACAAATAGACCACGGAGGTGAATTTGAAAATCAAGATTTTACAAAATTCTGTGATGAATCTAGTTTTCAGCATGTGTTCTCCTCTCCATATACTCCAGAGCAAAATGGAGTTATGGAAAGAAAGAATAGGTCGCTTCAAGAAATGGCTATAACTCTTTTAATTGAAAGTAATATCTCTTCATGTTTTTGGGCTGAAGTAGTTTCTACAGCATGTTATATCATTAATAGAGTTTTTCTAAGGCCTATTCTAGAGAAAACCCCCTATGAGTTATTCAAAGAAAAGAAGCCTATTGTTTCATATTTTTATGTGTTTGGTTGTAAATGCTTTATATTGAAAAATGCAAATGATTGAGTTGGCAAGTTTGAAGAAAAATCAAACGAAGGCATCTTCCTTGGATATTCAACCACAAGCAAAGCCTACGAGTCTACAACAAGAAGACTCAATGCGGGAGGAATCAATGAATGTCAAATTCCAAGATTCTATACAAAATGAATCTATTCAGACTCATCTTGAAGAATCTGAACCTGCTCCAGACTCTACAAAGTCTAAATCTCAAGATGCAGCTCAGACTTCGAAAGACCAGAAATAATTGATTATTGAAGATTCAAATGAAGAAAAAGATCAACAACCTGACAAATCAACTAGTAACTGGAAGCATAAGTCCAGTCATTCTAAAGATCTCATTATTGGAGACATAAATGAAGGAATTCGCACAAGATCCAAAAGGCGCGGAGAGTCTAGTGCTTTGGCTCTTATTTCTGAAATAGAACCCAAAAGCATAGAAGGAGCTTTATCTTATATAAGCTGGATTGAAGTTATGCAAGAAGAACTCGGGCAATTTAATTTTAATGATGTCTAGGAATTGACTCATAAATCGAAAGGTAAATCTATTATTGGAGCTAAATGGGTTTTCAGGAACAAGATGGACGGGAAAGGAAAGGTCGTAAGAAACAAAGTAAGACTCGTGGCCAAGGGATATACGCAAGAAGAAGAGATAGACTATGATGAGATTTACACATCAGTAGCGAGGTTAGAAGCAATTAGATTATTATTTGCTTTTGCTTGTTATAAGAATTTCAGGTTATTTCAAATGGACGTCAAAAGTGCTTTCCTGAATTGATTTATCCATGAGGAAATCTATGTGGAACAACCACCTGGATTTGAAGACCCAAGGAAACCAGACTTAATATTCAGACTGAAAAAGGCTTTATATGGTTTGAAGCAAGCACCTCGAGCTTGGTACGACATGCTGAGTAAGTTTTTATTTCAAAATGGCTTTGTCAAAGGCAAAGTAGACATTACACTGTTTATCAAAAGAGAAAGCAAAAGTTTTCTACTTGTTCAAATATATGTTGATGATATTATTTTTGGATCCTCTAATGAAAGTCTGTGCAAGAAATTCTCTAATTCTATGCATGATGAATTTGAAATGAGCATGATGGGTGAACTAACCCTCTTTCTCGGGCTTCAAGTGAAATAATTGAAGGAATGAACTTTTATTTATCAAGAAAAATATGCTAATGATCTTGTCAAAAAGTTTGGACTGGAAAATTGCAAAAATACTGATATACCAATGTCAAGTTCCTTGAAGATAGACAAAGATGAAGGAGGAAAAAAAGTTGACCAGAAGCTATACAGGAGTATCATTGGTTCACTTCTTTATCTTAATGCTTCTAGACCTGACATTTTTTTTAGTGTTTGCATTTGTGTCAGATTTCAAGCAAATCATAAAGAATCTCATCTAAGTGCTGCAAAGCATATTATCAAATACATTGCATCAACTTCAAATTTTGGCCTTTGGTATCCTAAAAAGGGAGACTTTACTCTTCTTGGATACTTAGACACAGACTTAGCCGGATGTAGAGTTGATAGAAAGAGCACCTCAGGTATCTGTCAACTACTTGGAAGCAGGATAGTGTCTTGGTTTTCAAGGAAGCAAAATACAGTAGCTCTTTCTACAGCAAAAGCAGAGTATGTAGCTCTTGGAAGTTGTTCACAAATTCTGTGGATAAAACAATAGCTAAGAAACTTTGGAATTAAAGATTCTTGCACGGAGATTAAGTGTGACAACACCAGCGCAATCAATCTCACCAAGAATCCAATTCTTCACTCAAGAGCAAAGCATATAGAGATTCGACATCACTTCATTAGAGATTATGTTCAAAATGGATAAGTTTTGATTCAGTTTGTTGACTCAAAGAATTAACTGGCAGATATATTTACAAAGCCTTTGGAGAAAAATCAATTTGAAGTTATTCGTTTCAGACTCAACATCTTGAGGTTTGAAGAAGTAAAAGTCTAGAGACTCTCGGACTCGGACAATCAAGATTTTTGACTTGTAAGAGATTTTTATTCTCTCTCAAATTAAATCTCGAAAAGGTACGATCATCTATCCATAATTGATTTTTGCTATTTTCAATTTCCGTGATTATTTCAATCTTTCTTTTTTGAAAATGGAGTTAATTTTAAACGACAGTTATCTAATTTTTGAAAAAGGCAGTTATTTTTTAAAAGGCATCTTTTTACTTTCCTTTACAACGTTTTGTATGCCTCTCTTCGATTGTCCTATTGTCCTATATACTGTCAGTTTCTCTTCGTTTTACTCCAAAAACCCTAAAAAGCATTGATCTTCCACTTTTGTCTTCTTCTCTTGTTTAATTTTCGAAAAGTTGTCATCTTTCTTGGGGAAAACAAGTTTGGAATCTTTCAAAGATTGTGAATGATGTTGTCTCAAAGGAAGTCTTCGAGTATCGCGAACAAGGGACCGCAGCAAATGCGTGAGGGGCCTACGCACTTTGATCTCACCGAGGAAGAAGAGTCTCCTAGTCAGCAGTAGAGCCCACAACATTCTCAGCAGCGTCCATCTCCTCCATCTAGACCACAGGATGTTGCTCGTCGAGAAGAGGAAGAAATAATCGAAGATGCAGAACCCGTAAGAACTTTTAAGTCCTCTTTTACCTACAAGCTTTATCGTGCTTTGAAAAAGGGTGGAACTCCTTTGAACTACATTGGCGAATTTCTGAAAGACAAAGAGTATAAAAATGAAACCTTCTTTTTACGCACAATGGAACGGTTGGGAATTGCCCATGCTGGGTCGGTGGAAGAGGCAATGGCAAATATCCCAAGCGATCCACGTGTTGGAGGACTGAATCAGCCAGATGGGAATGATGATGACAAGTTGTACAGTCAGTTTCAACCGAGAATGGGTGTTGCGGCAAAAATTCGGAGTAAAAGGACAGACTTGTTTCGATCGGAGGAACACAAGAATCTATACTCTAAGTTGTTGAAGCGTGGGGTGATAAACCTTAGAAGTGTGGATTTTGATTTTCTTGACTCTGTGAATGTTAATTTGAGGAAAAATTCAGTCTTCTTCAATTTGAACAGTTTTGTTCTGAATCTACAGAAGCCTATGCTGAACTCACTGCATATTTCTATTCGAATTTCAGTTTCTTGGATGCGAATAGATTCTCTTTTAGTGTTCGAGATCAGGACTATGTGGTGGATGTAGATATGTTGGCAGATGCGATTGGGGTTGAAAGAGAGAGATATCAACCTATCAATGTGTCTATTGCTCATGCTACGTTGGAACTTGTTAAAGATAGAAGGACAGAGGGAAAGATTTCCTACTTGAGGATGAGTGCGTTCAACATTCTACTTCACAAGATTGTGATTAACTGCCTCAAACCAAAATCTACTTCAAAGACTGATGTTTCAAACTTAGAGGCAAAGCTGATGTATGCCATCAATGCTGGGAAAAAGTTCTCTCTTCCTCACACTATTATGTTCCACATGTACAGAGCAGTGGTGAAGGACAAGGGTCAACTTCCTTATTCAGGTTTTGTGACCAAGTTATTCAGACATTTGAATGTTCAGTCTCCCAGGATTCTCTTTGTTAGAACTTGTGATCAAATGGTAGTGGGACTGAAAATGGTGTCTAAAATGCGTCTGAAGGAACTCAACAAGGCGTTGGAGAAATTCAAGGAGAAAACCCCTGCCAAGACTCATAAAATCTCTTTGGCAACAAAAAGAAAAGGGAATGAGCCCATGGTTGATCCATTCAAGAAAAGAAGAGCTCTCATCGTTGATGATGAAGAAGATGAGGATGACATCACCATTTTTGCAATGGCATTAAAGAACCTAAGTCATTCTGTTCCAGAATCAACGGAATGACAAGAGAAAGACACAGATGAGACAGAACAGAGGACTGGAGAAAGAGAAAATTTGCGAGCAGAGGAGAAAGAAACAGAGGAGAGAGAAGCAGAAGAAAGAGATGCAGAGGAGGAAAGAATTGAAGAAGAAGAAGAGGAGAGAGGAGATCAAGAGGAAGCAGAGCATGAGGAACACTCTTCTCCACCTGAAGGCATGGAAACAGGGGGAGATCGTGAGAAAAGAGAAATGTCCTCATATCCTGCCACTAGTGAAGGAGTAAGCCGTTCTCCAACAGATCTAGAGGACATCTATGCCTCTTAATTTCCTGAGGAGGGACATGATGTTTCATCGCCCAATCTGCGTGACTAT
The DNA here is from genome assembly GCA_014182575.1 of Eucalyptus decipiens. Lineage (NCBI taxonomy): Eukaryota > Viridiplantae > Streptophyta > Magnoliopsida > Myrtales > Myrtaceae > Eucalyptus > Eucalyptus decipiens. The sequence goes on along the minus strand of CM024615.1, from coordinate 15,045,181 downwards.
GCTGATTTGCCATCGTCTGCCTTTACTCCATCTGATCGTGCAGAAGCCAATACGCAGACTGATAATTCAGCAGATTTTTGTAGAATTCTTAATGTTCTCTTAGAGATGCGGGGTCAGATATATGCTCTGGGATGCGAAGTTCAGAATTTGCAGACTGCAGGTCAAGCTTCTTCAGTTTCTTTGAATGATCAAATCCAAGCCCTTGCTCTTCAGATTCAAGCCAATGCTAAGGGTGAAGATGTGGCTCAACTGAAGGAGGAATTGAAAAAGTTGGAAGGCATTGTCCAGTCAATGGGAGATTTCCGGCTTGTTCGTGTTCCCAAGCATTCTTGATTCCATTCTCTTTCAATCTCTACCTTTTTAATGATGACAAAAAGGGGGAGAGATGTGATGCAGATTTGGACTTTGAACTTTGAACTTTTTGAACTTGAACTCTTGATTTGTTTTGATGTTTGTTTTGACTTGACTTTTGTGTCTGGCTGTGGATTGAATTTGGGATTTGGGATTGATTGTTTATCTTAAGAACTATTGATATCTTATGGCTTTACTAATCTACAAGACTAACCTATTTTCTGTGGTTGCAGATTCAGTATTATCATTAAGCCATTTATCTTTATGAGATATCCATATTTGCTTGAGTAATGTTTTGCAGGTCAAAGTTATTCAAATTTGTAGGAAAGTTTTGTCACCATCAAAAAGGGGGAGATTGTTGGAGAAATCTTCCTGGAGTGTTTTGAAGCTGACAAAACGTTTTCATCAGTCTAGTCTGAAGATTTGCAGACTCTTCTATTTAAAGTCTGAAGACCTCCGGACTGCCAGACTCAAGACTCAAAGTCTATTCTCATTGATAGTTTCTAGTCCATCGAAGAAGGCCTATCCAGGACTGGATGTTTTGTTAAGGATTCGACCTTATCGACTGGAGAAGATCTCTTGGCTGGATATGACATAACGAAATCCTTTATTCGGATCAAGATTGATTCAAAGATTGATGATCCGATGATTGGTGAAGTATATACTTGGAAGATTCTACTTATGGAAACCGAGATCCTGATTGTATGGACGAGCAGGATTGATGGGCTATCGTCATGTTCCTTAAATAGCTCAAATGATCTTCCTAATTGATTTTTTCCAACGGGAAGATTGGAAGAATTCCTTTGGTAAGTGTCAACGGGTATGATGGCATAAAGGAGTATATAAGGAAGACATTCCAGTTGTTCGAAAGAGTGCGTGATAGAAGAATTCCAAAGTTTGAAGCTCTTTGTTCTCAGTCAATTCATTTATTGAGTGAAATCTTGTACACAAAAGAGAGTCTATATTCTTGAGAAACCTTGAGGAAGTGTGGTAGAGTATCTACACTGTGGAATCAAGGGAGAACTTTGCTGTAACAACTCTTTTGTTTATAGTGAAATCCAGCCAGTGGGCTGTCAGTGCGGAAGAGTGGACGTAGGCTTGGAATAAGCCGAACCACTATAATTTCTGTGTTAATTTTCTCTTCCCTACTCTCTGCTTTACTTTGATCATAATTCGTTTTGTTAACAAAATGAGAACTTCCTTTCTATTGTTTGTTTAGTATTGCTCACTTATCACGAGAAACTATTTTTACACCTATTCACCCCCCTCTAGGTGCTTATACTAGCTATCTCAGTTTCTAGCATGAGACAATCTTGCTATTAGACATCCAATCTCACCACTCCATGTACTGTCGATTGACTGATTATGGGCTGGTTCACCTCGTTTTCATTGGAAGGAAGATATCTCCAGTCATTGAAGAACGGTGTTTTCAGGACACAATGTGGTGCCCCTGGCCACCACACCCTCCCAAAAATGTCTGTGTACTCTATTTGGTCATACTCAACCAACTTCCTCTTGTACAGAGGGTGTGCATTACTTTCTTCTGTAGCAAGAAATCTGCTAAGGAATAAAACATTGCAAGGTGATCAAATCAACTCCATTCCCGGTTTCCAACAATCAACCGTAACAGGTAACGCAATAGAAGTTGGTTTACCTCACTCAGATCACTATCTAGCTCTAGATTTTGTTCATGCAACTCCAAGTAACTAGATTTTTTATTCAAATACCATGTGCCAGATGTCACAGATTATATTCTATTCTCTCGTCATAAGATATCTTGATTCTACCATTGATCTTTGAATTCCTTTATTTTTGCTTCACAGTTTCTCAATGTGCAAGAGGCTCTTTGGCAAAATAAACTTTACAAATGATGCTTTATGGCAACAATCAGAGCTAACAAACATTAATTTGCATTGATATTTCATAGGGATCTCACCATTCAGTGACTGCTATGGGAATCTTATATACCTAGTGCCAATGCAGACACCTCTTGCAGCAAGAGGAAAAGCTGCGACATAGCCACGTCCATCCACGATGGCCCCTGCAGCGATCACTGGTATATCTTTGTCACCAACTAGATCAACCACCCTCGGCACCAGGCTAATCAACACATCCTGACAGATTTGAAAAGGACTGCGACATGGGAAGTAAATCTCAATAATCATCCATGGCATTGTAAGGAATATGATGGACAATGCAAACCAACAATAAATTACAGAATAAGTTTATCTTCAGACCGCTTTCGTGTAATACCAAGTTCTACCAATTCTCCGACTCTCCCATTAATTGAATATCAAACACTGTAACATGCCGTACTATTTTAGTGGAAGATACTTATACAGTCACATCCAGAAGTTCTCTGATAAAAAAAGAGCACCAAGTCTAGGATGTTGACAATGTACTTTGAGTGAGCTTCACCGTGAAGTTTTCAAACTACTACCTTTTCGTGGATATTAACTTACTTCCATCGTGTAATTAGGGCCTTTTACAAAGTTGAAGCAGAAGAGTATAGTATAATTAATCACAAAAGGGTTGCTGATCGCCAAAGTTTCTTTAATCTAACAAAGAAAATTCCAATCCAAAATGCAGACAGTAAAAGAGAGCATTTAAATGTTTAGTTGCTATGAAAATACCATTTATTGTAACGTTTCTAGCACAACCACTCATAGATGCTGGTGCAACCAATTCGGTGGATCAGCTAAATTATGATTGTACAGCCAAACAAAATTCTGTACCTGTCCAATGATATGTCCTCCGGCTTCACGCCCTTGGACAATGATCGCATCTACACCAACATTGATAGCCCTTCTGGCCTCTTCAAAGCTACCAACCTTAAGTTTTTACAAGAAGTCGTGAGGAATCAAATCAAATAGAATAGCAAAGATTCCCTATTAAAGAGAGAAGGTTACAAAGATCAATCACTCACTTGAGGCACAACTTTGACTCCAACTCGATGAGCTTCTTTGGCGAGCTCCTTGGTACACTCGCCCCAGTAAAGCTGGAGTACATCTACCTTTTCATCAAGTATCACCTTCAGGTTTTCTTCATGGGGAAATGCCAGAACAACTCCTATCCCAAACGGCTTATCAGTCAAGGACCGGGTCTTCCTAATCAGCTCCCTCACATGATCCGGTGCCTCCTGAGCACACGCCAATTTCGAGAAAAAAAGCAAAATCACCATCCAAAAACATGGGAAAGAAAAAAAGATAATGAATATGGATCGCTTGTCCAAATTCTCATTTGAACTTCACTACGTCGCTTCACAACGTAACACTGTAAATTAGTCCTGCTACTAGCGGCATCACTCCTCAAGAACTAGTGCTGTTGTTAGGCCATCAATCTGTCCCCATTCAGGGGAAACAAGCAGTCTAACATTTCGAGGTCAGAGGTGACTAAAAGGGCCAATGATGTGAAATTTGGGAATGCATATGCTTTGGCATTGGAATATCTGATTTCCCTTTTGAATCCCCAAGACAGTTCTGGGTCAAGATTAAAAAAACCCAAGTCAAGAGTCTCTCTCTCTCCTGCTTCAGGACATAACCCAACAACATGCAAGACTCGACGAACCTTAGGCGCTTGGATCAAAGCTCAAAGCTTAAGGCGTGTTCCGAAAAGACATAGACAGAGAGCAGCGAGTGAGGGAGGAGCGTTACCCAGTCGGGAGCTCAAGGAGGCCAAGGCCGCCGGCATTGGAGACAGCGTACTTGCAACCCAGTATCCCTCTCCATCCCATCTCCCTCTCCCTCACACTCTCTCTCTCTCTCTCCCTCTCTCTCTCTCTGCGAGAAGAGGTTGGTCAAGACCAGCACCCCATCAACTCTCTCTCTCTCTCTCTCTCTCTCTCTCTCTCTCTCTTTGTGCGAGAAGAGGTTGTAAGAATATGGATGGAAAAATTGAAGAGAAAAGCTTTTTGTATTCTCTCTATATCTCTGTACGTACAATGTCAGTGTTTATATTACAAGACATGTATAATGAAAAAAGGCAACAAAATAATGTACAGACTAGATTTGATATAAATTGATCTTTGATTTGATCTTGATTGATTTGAGGAATATTTAATGTGATCTGAAGATATCTTGTGTATCTTCCAACATTCCCCCTCAAGCTTGTGGCTTGTAGATATCCAAGACGCCAAGCTTGCTCAAGAGATACGCATGCTGACCTTGACATAGAGGCTTGGTGAATACATCTGCAGGTTGTTCTTCTGTTCCAATCCCCCGTGTTTCGATTATACCTTCCTGTATTTTTTTCTCGAGTGAAATGGCAGTCCACTTCTATGTGTTTTGTTCTCTCATGCACAATGGGATTGGATGCCAGTTTAAGAGCTGCATCGTTGTCACAAAATAATTTGGTTGGTCCCTCGATTCGTACTCCAAGGTCCCGAAGTAATCCCCGTAGCCATACTATCTCACATGTCGTTTTCGCCATAGCTTGGTATTCTGCTCCTGCCGAGGATAAAGAGACTGTCGGCTGCTTCTTGGTTTTCCATGAAAGTAAAGAATCTCACAACTTAATGCAGAAACCGGTTATGGATCTCCTATTCATTGGACAAGTGGCATAATTTGCATCACAATACGCTGTCATTCTCATATCACATTTCTTGGAAAGAAGAATCCCGAGTCCAGGACATTTCTTCAAGTACTTCACAACTTTCAGTGCAGCGTTCATGTGAGACTACTTTGGCTTGTGCATGAATTGACTGAGTGTCTGTACAGCATAACTAATGTCTGGCATGGTCATAGTCAAATATATGGATTTCCCGACAAGTTTTTGATAACTCAATGGATCTTTGAGTACTGGATCCACTTGTTGAGACACTTTAGCATCATAATTTGCCATAGTCAATTTAACATTTTGCTCGATTGGAATCACAGCCGGCTTACATCCTGATAAACCTGAATCTGATATGATTTCTAATGCAAATTTTCTCTGGTTGAGAGATATTCCTTGATCTAATCGTGCAATTTCTATTCCAAGGAAATATTTGGGTGTACCCAAATCTTTTATGTGAAAGGTAGAATGCAAGTATTCCTTGAAAACTTGGATAGCCACTTCATCATTTCCCATAATAAGTATATCATCTACATATATCATTAAGTATATAGATGACGTACCTTTAGTCCATGTAAAAACGGCATAGTCAAATCTGGATTGTTGGAAACCTACAGCTATCAAGGACTCAGCAAATTTGGCATACCATTGTCTGGAGGCCTACTTAAGTCCATACAAGAATTTGCAGAGACGACATACTCTATTCTCCCCCTGTCTCCGTAAACCCTGTGGAATATCCATATAAATCTCTTCCTCTAAATCTCCATGTAAGAAGTCATTGTGGACATCCATCTGGTGCAACGGCCAGTCTTGAAAGGCTACTACTGAGAGAAATGAGCGTATCGTAACATCTTTAGCGACGGGAGAGAAGGTTTCATGATAGTCAAAACCTTCATGTTGCATGAAACCTTTAGCCACTAATCGAGTCTTGTACTTTTCAATCGATCCATCTACTCGATATTTGATCTTGTACACCCATTTGCATCCAATTGCCTTCCATTTGGGGGTAGAGAGACGAGTTCCCATGTCTGATTGTCCACTAAAGCCTGCAATTCTGCTTTCATAGCTTGCTGCCATCTCGGATCAGTGCTCGCCTCATCATAATTGGATGGTTCTCACTCCTCAGAAATGTGAGAGATGCAACAACGATGTTCCGCCGACAGCCGATCAAATGAAACATAAGAGGAGATGGGAAAAAGAATACCTGGTGATTTTCTGATGTCCACACACATAGTCTTTCGTCCAAGTTGGTGGACGCGTGACTCGCTGGGAATGCCTTGGTGGGGTATTTGCAGGCGATAATTGACCCAAGCCAGTATCAATAAGAGTGGATGAATGATCCGTGCCAGTATTAGCAGAGGTAGAGTCAAGCACAACTTCATCATCTGAGATGTGGTTCGTGGGTGCCAGCGGAGGCGTCAAGTCCATGGCTGATGCAGAGGAGTCCCTTGTATCTGTTGATGTAGGAAATAGAACATATCCTGGATCATTTGTAGTTTCTTCAATATGAGGTGAAGAGTGATGTCCTCGGTTATCTGTATTTGGTTCCTGTGTAGCAAAAGGAAAAATATCATCCTGGAACGAAACATCTCTACTAACAAAGAATTCCCCTGTAGATGAATCATAAATCCTGTACCCCTTTTGTAAGGTGGGATATCCCATGAATGTGCGACGATGAGCACAAGGACTCATCTTATCTCTAGGTCCCACTATAGTGGCATAACATTGACAGCAAAAAATCTTCAAATGACTCATATTTGGCTTCCTCCCAAAGAGCAATTCGAAAGGACTTCGACCGTCGAGAATCTTGGTCGGCATTCTATTGATTAAATAAGCTGCAGTTAAGACACAGTCTCCCCAAAAATTGTCAGGGATGGAAGCTTGAAACTTCAAGGCGTGAGCAATGTCCAATAAGTGACGATGTTTCCGTTCCACTACTCCATTTTGTTGTGGGGGTATATGTGCAGGAACTCTCATGTAAAATCCCTTGAGATGAAAGTAAACCAGTACACTCATGGTTAAAGAATTCCTTCCCATTGTCTGTTCGTATTCGGCGGATTGTCTTGCCAAATTGAGTTTTTGATAAAGAAAGGAAGGTTCTTAAATGGGATATGACTTGACCCTTAGATTGCATGAGAAAAATCCATGTGGCCCTTGAGTGGTCATCCACAATAGTGAGGAAAAAACGGGACCCATCATGGTTCTGTGTATGGTAAGGACCCCAGACATCAATATGAAGTAAGGAAAACAAATCATTTGCACGATTTGTGCTTAATGGAAAAGGAATACGAGATTGTTTGACAAGTGGACAGATATGACATTGCGGATAAGGAAATAAAGAACTGTGACCCATTCTGGAATGCAAAAGGAATTTTTATCATTGGTAGTGAAATTACACAATGATTGTTTATTACAATGAAACTGATCAAGATTTGCTGAATTCTTCCAAAAATATAGTCCTTCAGACAGATTACCCTAGCCCATCAATGTCTCAGTCGAAAGGGCCTGAAAGAGACAGCTATCAGCAATAAAGGAAACCTTACAAGAATTTTCCTCACAGACTCTAGACACGGAGATAAGGTTAAATTGAAACTCTGGGACATAGAGGACATTTGTTAGAGTGAGCTGAGAGCTAAGATTGACTGTTCCTGTTGTGGACACACGAGCAACATTTCCATTCGGCAATTGCACAATAATGGGACTATCCAATTCTTCATTAACAACAGTAAATAGCTTCTTGTCACAGGCAATATGATCGGGATAAGTACACTAATGGTGTCATAAGTTGTGTATGGCGCTCACTTTAGCGCCAAAAGTTTCCGCTGGATCACTTAAGTGCCAAATCGAAGAAAAAACGATCACTTTGGTGCCATCGGCGAGAAATTCCGGCCAAAATGATTACGTGGCATTTATATTTAAAAAAAAAAGTTGCTCGGCTTTTAAACGACGTCGTTTTCCATCCTCTTCAAGAAACGACGTCGTTTTACCCTTATATGTGGACACCACACCCTTGCAAAATTGACGCCGTTTAGCTCATACGTGGATTGAAATTAGGGTTAGGGTTTCTTCCTCGCCGCTCGGCCACCGTTGATCACCCGCCAACGCTCAGCCATCGTCGCTCAGCCACCAGTGTAGATGCTCAACCAGGTGAGCGAGGAGAGAATGAGATTATTGCTCATGCAAAAAGTGGCAGAAAGAATAGGAGGCGAGGGTGAAGGAGGAGGAGGAAGAAGAGGGGTCGAAGGTGCTGCTACTGGTGCGCCGCCACCACTGCTGTTGGTGCCGTTGTTGGTGCTGCTACTGGTGCGCTGCTAGTGTTGCTGTTGGTGCCGTTCACTACTGGTGTCGCTCTTTAGGGAAGAAGATGATGTGCCTCCTCTCTCTCTCTCTCTCTCTCTCTCTATTTGGGGATTTAGGGTTTCGATTTGGGGGAAAGAAGCCAAACGACGTCGTTTTTGTGGTTCAGATACTGATTGTGCTCTCCGGCAAGCCACGTCAGCCTAAAAAATTAATAAAAAAAGGCCACGTCGGATTTCCGGCTGATCAGATCGGCGTTGGCACCAAAGTGAGCGTTTTTCAAATTTTTTGGCATTTAAGTGATTCGACGGAAACTTTTGGCACCAAAGTGAGCGCCGTACACAACTTATGGCACCATTAGTGTACTTATCCCCAATATGATCACTAGCTCTAGAATCAACAATCCAAGAACTCCTCGATATGGTATTTATTAGGTAATGAGAAATACCTGTAAAGCTGCTCTCCCTTTTTCGAATATCCAATTTTTGCAGTGCTTGCATCAATTGCTGATATTCAGCATGTGTGATGGATTGATCAATTGATCCTGTGGGTCGATAAGCTGCTGCTGCTGATACTTCTCTCTTTCTCCCGGTCGGCCATGCAATTTCCAACAACTATCAATCGTGTGATGGGGCCGCTTGCAATAGTCGCAAAATAGCTTGCCTTTATTTTTCAAACTCGATCCATAACTTGCCCCATAACTCGGGCCATGGTTCGGCCTGAGGTTCTTCGAAAAAGGAGGGCCGTTGGATCTGTTTGATCCGGAACCATCCACACCATCCAGATCGTACGCGTAGCGCGGCCCTTTAGAGCCATCAGACCGCTATGTGCGATCTGAACCGTCGATCGCCGAACCTTTAAAAGGTTTTTGTTTAGTGAACCCTAGCGACGGGTTCCGCCTCCTTTCTAGGGTTTTCATTCCTCCTCTCTCGATTCTGGCCGTGAGAGCCAAACCCTCCGTCGCTTTGCTCTCCGTCAAGGTGAGTCTTTGGCTTTCCTCCTGCATTGCAAGTTGGAAAATCCGTCCAATCGGCGGTGAAGACTCCATGGCCAGAATCTGCGACCTGAAAGTAAGGTAAGACTCATTGAGTATTAGCAAAAAACGCTTCGCTTTCTCTCGGTCCTTGATCTCCTTGTACTGTTGGAGGGTCTCTTCGGGTCCGATGATTTTTTCTTCAGCAGCCTCTAGCTCATTCTAGAGAGCTGAAAGCCTGTTGAAGCAGGCCGTCACGGTCATGTTTCCTTGCTTCAGTTCGGAGAGGGCTTGATGCAACGAGAAAATCCTTGCCCGATCCAATTTCCCGTACATCTCTTTTATACTATCCCAAAAAAATTTTGAGTCCTCTGTCGGAGGCAATCCGGCGGCTATTTTTGGGCTGATGCAATTTCCTATCCATGTCCTAACGAGCTAGTTGCATTTTTTCCATTGTCGCCCTAATTTTTCATCGGTTGGAACGGGAATTGTTCCGTTGATGAACCCTTCTTTGTCTTTTGTGATAAGGGCTCGACGAAATTCCCGCACCCAACTTGAATAGTTCTCGGATCCTATGAGATGGTTGCTGATGAGCTTCAACTCGAGTCCGTCGGTTGTGGAAACATATAGCGCGTCGCCAGGTTCGAGCCGACCCATGGCGGCCGCGAAAGGAAAAGGGAATCCTGTTGGAAACCCTATTGGGAATCCTGTGCTGTTTGTTGTTTGTCCTGAATTGAAAAAAGCCGCATTCGAATTTGCTGAACCGCTCGTCTACTCTGGGTCGATGGCTGAGCCTGCTCCAGTGTTGGTTGGAAGGCCTCCATCGGCCTGCACGCTCTGGTAACTTGGCTGTAATGTATATGGATTCGATCCATGAATCCATCGGCATGGCATCCAATGATAAGGGTAGCCTGAGAAGTTGAACCCTAGATTGAACTGAGCCAGAAAGTGTTGCCAAAGCGTGTGATGATCGTGAATTTGCCCTTGAATAGGCTGATGTTCAGCCAAGAAAGTAACAACGGTTGATTCTGGATTGGGGGAAGTAGGTGGCGTTGCATTTTTCCTACCTGATTTTCAGAGGTTGAGGTAGGTATATGTGGGTTTGCCATGATGAGGGGGCTTTAAAGAAAAATTTAAAGCGATTCTGTTTTGTAGGTTGGGCAAGGCACGAAGGCTAAAAGATGAATTCCTACCGAAGGCTGCTTTTTTTTGCAAGTGTTGCAACAGCAAAGGCAGAAAAGAACCGGAGGCAATTCGAAGAAGGTTGCGGAAGCAATACCAAGATCAGAAGACGCTCTGATGCCATGTAAGAATATGGATGGAAAAATTGAAGAGAAAAGTTTTCTGTATTCTCTCTATATCTCTGTACGTACAATGTCAGTGTTTATATTACAAGACATGTATAATGAAAAAGGCAACAAAATAATGTACGAGACTAGATTTGATATAAATTGATCTTTGATTTGATCTTGATTGATCTGAGGAATATTTAATGTGATCTGAAGATATCTTGCGTATCTTCCAACAAAGGTTGGTCAAGACCACCACCCCATCAAATCAATCCAATATAAAACAAAGAGGAATGCACATCAAGGCTGCTAGTAGTCAAGCGCAAGAGGACAGAGAAAGGAGCAAGGAGGAAGCAAAAGGCGATCTTCTCCTCTTCTTCTCTCTCTCTAGGATTCGCCTCAATTTTTTGTGCTTTATTGCGCCACTCGGGACGTAAGCGATTTTGACATTCCTTGAAATTTTCGATTCCATACGTGGGAGCCTGTTGGAGCAGGAGGTTGTTCTTCAGGGCTCGCCACGTCCCACTTCCACCACCTTGGTACTCGATTGAGTAATGCTTTGGGCCATTTCTTGAGTTTGCCAGGTGTAGTGCTCTGCTCAAAATTCTCTGTTCAATTTTGTCCTTAATTACGAAATTTTGTGGCTTTTTCCTATGGAAAAAGTGATGGGGTCTAGGGCAGCTGAGGTGGGCAGGGCCTGTTGGGATAAAATACGCGGAAACAACAGGATCTTGCAATTTACGTCAATGCGAAATCACCAGAGAAATAAACGAGAAAAATAAGGATACTAGAAATTTACATGGTTTGATCCGAGTATCGGTACCTACGTCCATGGGAAGAGCCAGCAGCAAATAATCCACTATAATCAGAGAATCAAAGTTTACAATCGCTCAATCACTCAAGTGTTTCCCACACCTAAATTTAACTCTAAACCCAAAGTGTTTATAAATAACAACCTGCTTGAGTATAAACTCAAGGCACAAAATTATCACGTGTTCAAGATTCACATGGCTTCAAGGATCGTGAACGTCCACGGCTTCGTAGGGTTTTTCTTCTCTCCTCTGCGGCTCCCTTCTACGACTTGTCTACTCGTAAAGGGCTTCAGCAGCTCCTTTTATACCTGTGCCCCAAAAGTCAAATTCTTGACTTGGGCCCACCAACACTTTTGTCTTCACTCGGCAGAATGGTGCTGCAGAGGCTTCTTTCTTCAGATGTGTGTGTGTGCGTGCATTGACTTTTGGGCCCCACCTGCGTAACAAATTTTGGCCAACTTCCGCAGGTAAAGAAAATTTCGTATCTTCCTTTTATTTTGTAATCCTTTGGAGATCGACGAAATTTCTTCTTGGCTTGGGAAATCTTTATCGATAAAATTCGGTATAATAAATCATCATCCGAATTTAAACTCGAGACATTAATTTAACAATTCTCCACCTTGGCTCGATGTTTGAAGCCAAATTATAGTGCTCAACATCCATGCTGCTTTCCCAACGCCCCAATGGGTGCTTACTCTCCACAGACGCTAATAGAGCTCAAGCAAAGCTTGAGCTTCGCCAAAGGAACAGACTTAGTCATCATGTCTGCCGGGTATCTGCTATAGCAATCTTTTTGACAATAACAATACCCTTAGCTAAGACATCTTGGATGAAGTGGTACCTGTATTGATATGCTTCGTTCGCTTGTGATAAACTAGATTATACGCTAAATGTATCGCACCATGGTTATCACAGTGTATATCAACACTTTTCTGTTCTAATCCAAAGTCCGAGAGCAAACTTTGTAACCATATTGCCTCATTCGCTACAAAGGTTAGTGTCATGTACTCTGCCTCAATCGAAGACAAGGCAATGTGATCCTGTAAGGATGCTTTCCAACTAACTACACCACCCGCTAGCGTAAATATGTACCTTGCTAAAGATCTGCAATCATCCAAGTCACTGGCGTGATCCGAATCCATAAAACCAGTGGTCTCACTGCCATTGCTATTCCTTTGGTACACTATATCCACGTCTGTTGTTCCCTTCAAATATCTGAGGATCCACTTCACAGCTTCCTAATGAGCTTTACCAGGACGTTTCATATAGCGACTAACCACTCTCATAGCTTGTGAAATATCAAGCCTAGTGCACACCATAGCATCCACGGCACTAGAATAAGGAACACGGGACATATGCTCCTCCTCCTCCTCAGTCTGCGGTGATAATTTATTTAAAAGTTTAAAGTGCTTCGCTAAAGGTGTACTTACAGATTTTGCCGACTGCATATTAAAATGTGTTACGATCTTCTCAATATATTTCTTTTGAGATAGACGTAAAACTCCTGCAGTCTTGTCATGCAAAATCTCCATATCCAAAATTTTCTTTGCAGCATCTAAATCTTTCATCTCAAATTCAGCATTTAACTGCCTCTTCAGCACACCAATATCAGACATATTCTTAGCTGCTATCAGCATATCATCAACATATAAAAGTAGATAGATCAAAGAACCATTCTCCAATCTCCTATAGTAAACGCAGCTGTCTATCTAACTTTTTGAATAGTTTTGACTAGCCATGAAAGTATCAAAATGTTTACACCACTGCCTAGGAGATTATTTCAGCGCATACAAAGATTTATCTAACAAGCAAACATGATCTTCCTTATCTGGAATAGCAAATCCCTCTGGTTGCCTCATGTAAATCTGCTCCTCCAACTCACCGTAAAGAAGCACAGTTTTCACATCTAACTGCTCTAACTCGAGATCTTGCAAAGCAACTAAGGCAAGTAAAACATGAATAGAAGTATATCTTACCACAGGAGAACACCTCATTGTAGTCAATGTCCTCAAGTTGTGTATACCCTTCTACCACAAGCCTCGTCTTATACCTCGCTACCTCGACACTGGGAATGCCCTTTTTTCCGTTTGAAGACCCATTTACTTCCGACAATCTTTTGGTTCTTTGGTACTTTGACCAGCTCCCATGTTTGATTTTGATGGAGTGATTCCATCTCTTCACTCATAGCCCCTAGCCACTGTGACAACTCTGAACTAGCCATCACCTTAGAGTAAGACAAATGCTCATCTGTCTCCACCTCATCATCTACAATCAATGCATAAGCAAAATCTGTATAACCATAACGTACTAGTGATTTAATTTGCCTTCTCTGTCTATCTGCTGCTATAGTCTGCTGCGGCTTTGCTGGTTGTTCACTATCACCTATTTCAGGAATTGCGGCTTCATCTGCAGTCTCAACTTCTGTTACCTTCGAGGTCTCTGGAGTCTCCACCTGAAGCTCCACCTCACTTATGACACCATGATCTGTCTTCTCTGCTGGTTATGTCACAGAACTCCTCTGTTGAAGCATTGCAGTCTCGTCAAAGATCACATCTATGCTGATTAGAAAATCGAGTAATCTAGGATCAGTGCACCACAGCCGGTAGCCTTTCACCCCATCTGCATAACCCAGAAATATGCATTTCTTCGCCCTCGGCTCAAGCTTACCATCACTCGCATGAGCATACGCAGGACATCCGAATATACATAATCCGAAATAATCCATAGGTTTCCCCGACCATACTTCCTCAGAAGTCTTCTACTTGATAGCAGATGATGGAGATCGATTAACCAGGTAACATGACATGTTCACTGCTTCGGCCTAAAATTCCTTGCCAAGTCCTGCATGCGAAAGCATGCATCAAGCTCGCTCAAGCAAAGTTCTGTTCTTTCATTCTGCCACGCCATTCTACTGTGGTGTCCCAGGTACTATCAATACCTTCTTTCTCGCAGAACTCGATAAAATCTTTACCACAGAACTCCATGCCATTATTAGTTCTCAGGCACTTGATTTGTTTATCCAACTGCTTCTTAATCAAGGCCTTAAATTTCTTGAACCGGTAATTCCCTATCGTGCCTTTTCAAAAGGACACCTCCAGGAGCGTAAGATTTCTTGACTCCGAGATAATTCCCCGACGGGCATGAGATGGTGGGGGGAGTACCATATTCGGTAGAGATCAGTCAGATGCTCATAATGTCTCGTTAGCAGTAAAAAGTAATCATGGGAAAGCTAACTTATGTACAAAGCAATCATCCTTCATTGTATAGTCTGTTTTTGGTTAAATAAAGATAACATCACAATGGTTCTCCTAAAAAAAAGGAGCAATCCTCGCCATTTATCAATTGCCCAACTTACAATTTGGTTCATGTTTCCTTCATTTTTTGTATATATACGACATGAACTGGCTCAATATGGTGTATTTTTGGCCAATGCCTTTTGTGGAGGAAGTCATCTCTATAAGCTTAGGCACCTCCTATATCGGCATTTTATCCTTCAAGTCAAAAATAAAAAAAAAAGAATTAGACGTATAATAAGGTCTTTTGGACCTTTTCTTTCGATTCACTAATCAGGTGGCATCTTGGGACGACTTTCAAGCACCTCGATTAGTCTACCTCCTCAGGCAATCTTAAGGATGCGCTTGATATAATACCCCGATGCATTTGGAATTTTATTTTTGGAGCGCCGTCAGGACACTAGTTAACAAGATTCATTATTATAAATAATGGCAATTCTATTTTCCACAACCGATATGGCTGAAAAGGACCATTTAATTATTTAAAAGTTCTGAAATGCCTTTGATAGAAATAAGCAACTAAGTTGGCCCGAAAGATAAGTAAGTTGGTATATATCCATCAACATATCTTCTTCCTAAAACGAAAATTAAAAATTAAAAATTAAAAATTTAATTAAAAAAAAAAAAAAAAGAACTACACACACAAAACAACTACATATTCTTCCTAATGAAGTGTGAATCTGTTAGTTGGCTTAATTTTTTTATTTTCATTCTTGTAATTTGCACTTATCTTCATTGGACATCTTAATTGTTGGCGGACCAAAAGTTTTTATGATTGCTTAAATGACTAAAGAGAATCTTCCCAAATGAATTTCGAGAATGTCTGAGTAAGATGTGACATATAGCTAAATCATAGAAGCTATTTCCAAAGAGTGAGTAGAAAGCTACAATAGCACACAAGGCAAAGTGGTTACGGGAAATTCTAGAGTTTATGAAAACTAGGATCAACGAGCATTTTCATGATAGGTAGGTGACTCTTTCCAAAGTTTCATCCTTCACCCTCTCTTGGTGCACAATTTATCGAAGATGACATTGGCAAATGGAATACGCCTCAAGCAAAAATGATGATTTCGTTTTGGCTTCATGTTTACAAAGATGATTTTGTTTTGAGTTCTTTTTTTTTTTTAAGAGAAAGAGGTCCAACTTTTTTTTTTTTTTTTTGAGGTCCAACTTCATTAGTGATAATTGTATTAGTTTGATTGTATATAAAACTATATAGGATGTGGAGATAATGCGAGCCATTACCAAAATGTCGTGCAACAAACGTTTAAATATACCACTTGCCACGATTTAAAATAATTCGTCACACTCAATATCCCCAATAGATGATCGTGGAGCCAAGCACTTGACATGCTTTGTCCAGGGCCGGTCAAGCTCGATCAGCACGAAGGGAAAAATAGGCGAACTTGACCAGTGATTCCTTAATCGAGCTCCTGCTGGCCCTGCCCGTCTCAGCCAACCTAGACCCAATAACTTTTTTCATAGAAAGAAGCCTCAAAATTTCATAGTCATGGACAAAATTGAACAAATATTTTTTAGCCGGGTACTAGACCTGACAAACTCTAGAAATGGCCCAAAGCCTTACTCAATCGAGTACCAAGGTGATGGAAGTGGGGCGCGACGAGCCTTTAAAAAGTAACCATGTGAATAAACTATCTTATGTACAAAACAGTCATCCTACGTTGTATAGTCTATTTTTCGTTAAATAAAGATAACATCACAATGGTTCTCCTAAGAAAAGGCAGCAATCCTTACTAGTTATCAATTGCCCAACGTACAATTTGGGCCATGTGTTGTTCGTTTTTCTAGAGATACCACATGGCCCTTCAAATTGAATTGGCTCTATATGGTTTATTTTGAGCCAAAGCGTTTTATGGAGGAAGTCATCTTTATAAAATCAGGCACCTCTTATACAGCAAGACCCCATATCCAAGGTCCAACTCTCCTATATTCTGAAGTGACTTTTATTCAGCATTTCATCCTCCTAGTCAAATAAAATTTGGACCTACAATAAGGTCCTTTGGACCTTTCCTTCGAATTTAGCAGTTAGGTAGTGCTCTAGGACGAGTCTACCTTCTTGGGCAATCTCACGGCACATTCCTTATAATACCCCAATGCATTCGGTAAGTAAATCGGGATCTACCCATCAACGCATCTTCTTCATGAAGCCAAGAATTAAAAATTAAATTTAAAAAAAAAAAAAAAGTACACACACAAAACAACTCCATATTCTTCGAAATGAAGTATGAATTGTTAGTTGGCTTAATTTTTGTTTTTTCATTTTTGTAATTTGCACTTACTTGCATTGGGCGTTTTAATTGTTGGCAAATCTAAATTTTTTGCGATTGCTTAATTGACTGAAGAGAATCTTCCCAAATAAATTTCTAGGATATCTGATTAAGACGTGACATACGGCTAAATCATAGAAGCTATTTCCTAAGAAAGAGTAGAAAGTTACAATAGCACACAAGGCAAAGTGGTTACTAGAAAATCTAGAGTTTATGAAAACTAGGATCAATGAGCATTTTCATGGCAGGCATGTGACTTTTTCCAAAGTTTATTCCTTCGCTCCCTCCAGGTGCACAATGTATCGAAGAAGAGATTGGCAAATGGAATACGCCTCAAGCAAAGATGATTTCGTTTTGGGTTTGGGTTCATGTTTACAAAGATGATTTTGTTTTGAGTTCTTGCCTTCTAGAAAGAGAGAGAGGGGGGTCCAATTTTTTCAGTGATGATTGTATTAGCTTGGTTGTATATAAAACTATATAGGATGCGAAGATAATGTGGGCCATTACCAAAATATCATATGAGATATGTTTAAATATACCACTTGCCATGAATTTAAATAATTTGGCACACTCAATATCCTCAACAGATGATCATGGAGCCAGTAACTTGCCATGCTTGTCTAGGGCTGGTCAAGTTCCAGTCGGTCCAAAGGGAAAAATAGGCGAACTCGGCAAGCGATCCCTTAACCGAGCTCCGGCCCACCCGCCTGCCTCGGCTGACCTAGATCCAGTCCATTTTTCCATAGAAAGAAGCCTCAAATTTTCGTAATCATGAACGAAATTGAGGAAATATTTTTGACCAGTGTACTAGACCTGGCAAACTCTAGAAATGGCCCAAAGCGCATTACTCAACTAAGGCGGAAGTGGGACGCGGCGGGCCTGGAAGAAGCACCTCCTGCTGCTCCAACACGCTCCCACGTATGGAATCGAAAATTTCAAGAAATGTCGGAATCGCTTATGTCCGGAGCGGCGCGATAAAGCACAAAAATTGAGGCGAATCCTAGAGAGAGAGAGAGAAGAAGAGGAGAGAAGATCGCCTTTTGCTTCCTCCTTGCTCCTCTCTCTGTCCTCTTGCGCTTGACTACTAGCAGCCACGATGGGCATTGCTCTCTCTTTTATATTGGATTGATTTGATGGGGTGGTGGTCCTGACCAACCTGTTCTCGCAGAGAGAGAGAGAGAGAGAGAGGGAGGGAGGGAGAGGGATACTGGGTTGCGAGTACGGGATCGTTCAGGCGCCGCTGGGGCCGGACATTTCGGGGCCGGAGCTCGCCGCCGCCGTCTCCAACGCCGGCGGCCTTTGCCTCCTCAGAGCTCCTGACTGGGTAACGCTCCTCCCTCACTCGCTTCTCTCCGTCTATGTCTTTTCGGAACACGCCTTAAGCGTTGAGCTTTGATCCAAGCGCCTGAGGTTCGTCGAGTCTTGTATGTTGTTGGGTTATGTCCTGAAGCAGGAGAGAGAGAGAGAGAGAGAGAGAGAGAGAGAGATTCTTGACTTGGGTGTTTTTAATCTTGACCCAGAACTGTCTTGGGGATTCAAAAGGGAAATCACATATTCCATTGCCAAAGCATATGCATTCCCAAATTTTCACATCATTGGTCCTTTTAGTCACCTCTGACCTGGAAATTTTAGACCGCTTGTTTCCCCTGAATGGGGACAGATTGATGGCCTAACAACAGCAGTGTTCTTGAGGAGTGATGCTGCTAGTAGCAGGAATAATTTACAGTGTTACGTTATGAAGCGACGTGGCGAAGTTCAAATGAGAATTTGGACAAGCGATCCATATTCATTATCTTTTTTTCTTTCCCATGTTTTTGGATGGTGATTTTGCTTTTTTTCTCAAAATTGGCTTGTGCTCAGGAGGCACCGGATCATGTGAGGGAGCTGATTAGGAAGACCCGGTCCTTGACTGATAAGCCGTTTGGGATAGGTGTTGTTCTGGCATTTCCCCATGAAGAAAACCTGAAGGTGATACTTGATGAAAAGGTAGATGTACTCCAGCTTTACTGGGGCGAGTGTACAAAGGAGCTCGCTAAAGAAGCTCATTGAGTCAGAGTCAAAGTTGTGCCTCAAGCGAGTGATTGATCTTTGTAACCTTCTCTCTTTAATAGGGAATCTTTGCTATTCTATTTGATTTGATTCCTCACGACTTCTTCTTGTAAAAACTTAAGGTTGGTAGCTTTGAAGAGGCCAGAAGGGCTACCAATGTTGGTGTAGATGCGATCATTGTCCAAGGGCGTGAAGCCGGAGGACATATCATTGGACAGGTACAGAATTTTGTTTGGCTGTACAATCATAATTTAGCTGATCCACCGAATTGGTTGCACCAGCATCTATGAGTGGTTGTGCTAGAAACGTGACAATAAATGGTATTTTCGTAGCCACTAAACATTTAAATGCTCTCTTTTACTGTCTGCATTTTGGATCGGAATTTGCTTTGTTAGATTAAAGAAACTTTGGTGATTAGCAACCCTTTTGTGATTAATTATACTATACTCTTCTGCTTCAACTTTGTAAATGGCCCTAATTACACCATGGAAGTAAGTTAATATCCACGAAAAGGTAGTAGTTTGAAAACTTCACATTGAAGCTCACTCAAAGTACATTGTCAACATCCTAGACTTGGTGCTCTTTTCTTATCAGAGAACTTCTGGATGTGACCGTATAAGTATCTTCCACTAAAATAGTATGGCATGTTACGGTGCTTGATATTCAATTAATGGGAGAGTCGGAGAATTGGTAGAACTTGGTATTACACGAAAGCGGTCTGAAGATAAACTTATTCTGTAATTTCTTGTTGGTTTGCATTGTCCATCATATTCCTTACAATGTTGTGGATGATTATTGAGATTCACTTCCCATGTCGCTGTCCTTTTCAAATCTGTCAGGATGCGTTGATTACCTTGGTGCCGAGGGTGGTTGATCTAGTTGGGGACAAAGATATACCAGTGATCGCTGCAGGGGCCATTGTGGATGGATGTGGCTATGTCGCAGCTTTAGCTCTTGGTGTAAGAGGTGTCTGCATTGGCACTAGGTATGTAAGATTCCCATAGCAGTGACTGAATCGTGAGATCCCTATGAAATATCAATCCAAATTAATGTTTGTTAGCTCTGATTGTTGCGATAAAGCATCATTGGTAAAGTTTATTTTGCCGAAGAGCCTCTTGCACTTTGAGAAACTGTGAAGCAAAAGAAAAGGAATTCAAAGATCAATGGTAGAACCAAGATATCCTTATGACGAGAGACTAGAATATAATCTGTGAAATCTGGCACATGGTATTTGATTAAAGAATCTAGTTACTTGGAGTTGCATGAGCAAAATCTTGAGCTAGATAGTGATCTGAGTGAGGTAAACCAACTTCTATTGCATTACCTGTTACGGTTGATTGTTGGAAACCAGGAATGGAGTTGATTTGATGACCTTGCAATGTTTTATTCCTTAGCAGATTTCTTGCTACAGAAGAAAGTAATGCACACCCTCTGTACAAGAGGAAGTTGGTCGAGTATGACCAAACAGAGTACACAGACATTTTTGGGAGGGTGCGGTGGCCAGGGGCACCACATCGTGTCCTGAAAACACCGTTCTTCAATGACTGGAGATCTCTTCCTCCCAATGAAAACGAGGTGAACCAGCCCATAATCGGTCGATCAACAGTACATGGAGTGGTAAGATTTGATGTCTAATAGCAAGATTGTCTCATGCTAGAAACTAGAAATTATTGCTGTTGCTGTAACTGCATCGAGCCTTAGAGCTTAGCAGAATGTCTGTTTCTTACGTTTGAACAGGAGAAGCAGATTCACCGCTTTACAGGGACAGTTCCAAACTCAACAACCACCGGCGACATAGAGAGCATGGCAATGTACGCGGGACAAGGCGTAGGGCTTGTCAAGGAGATTCTGCCTGCCGGGGAAGTTTTGAGGAGATTAGTTGAAGGTGCTCAGCTTATTATTCAGCAACAGTTTGGTGCAAATTAACATATTGTTTGAGCCAAAGCTCTGGAGTAAAAGGTGTAATCCCTTTCAAGTGATTGTACAGAAATAAACCCACAAGTGAAGCAGAGTTTCTGTAATTGCAATCAATTCAACCCAATAAAAAGGTTCTTATAATTTCAATGGCAATCACACCCTTTTGCCGCATGCAATGTTAACTCAACTTTAGGAGGGAAGAAGAATCCGAGAAATAAACATTAGAATAAATTGAGTGAGTTTGTGTAGCCTGTTTCAGAGAGCTTGATAACAATGGCAGTCATAGAGTTCTTCATGGGACATTATAGAAAATTCAATCAAAAGAGAATGAATGTGTCGGATAAAACAGGATTAATATCTAATGTGACCTGACCTATAGTCGGTTTTTCATAAATATCTCGACCTTTGAATCTTACACCTGACTTTTCATTTTCACTTCGATTTATTTTATTAGTAGCTGCCGTTAGTTCTCTCTGTTAAAATGTTAAGTCGTCCACTGAAGTGGCCGGTCTTTCTGTAAATTTGCCAAAAGTACACAACTGAGAAAAACAACTTCCTCCTTTCTCTTTCTCCCACCTCCCAACCAAGCAGCGGTCTCAAGGCCATAAGGGTGCCTAGAACTACTTTTTTATTATTGAGGGGTGAAAAATGAATTTAGAAAACATTTCTCTAAAAATGATGGCTTGATTCATTCATAAAAATGAATGAACAGATATTGTTTTCATCATTTATGAAAATGTTTAAGCATAAATTATTGTCAACGATGAAAATACTTTTTTCGCTAGTTATTTTAAAAGATACAATCGATCATTTTTTTTAAATATTTTCTAAAATGCGGATTTTTTACGAAATAAATAGATCCTAGCTCTTTTTAAAAGAGTCGAGAAGTGACAAGGTTCAACCCTAATCATTTCTAATAGGCCATAAGGCCCAGGAGGCTGGAGCGCGAGCGCCCATGCTCCGGCATTGCCTTCCTGGCCGAGTTAAATACTACTAATCTTGAACATCTTGTTCTTTTTTTCTTTTTTTTTGGGAATTAACACCTTGTTCATTTGATTTAGTATTAAAAAACATCAACTTAAAATAAAGAAAAGGAGAAAAGATTTGCTTACGTGGTGGTCTTACGTGGCAATACTTCTAAAGTAAAAACCTGTTTAATACCACTTTGGAAGAAAAACTATTAATTAGAAGCTAAAGGAAAAGAGAAAAGCATTTGATTATCTCACAGGGCAATCGAGGCCTTTTGTTATGGATAATTAGTCTATTTAAGAAAAAAAAACCATTATAAATAACAACAAAAGGAAAAAAAAGATCGGGTCGGATGAATCTCCTCTTCTTTTGAATAATTAAACATGTCTATCTTAATTTGTGGTCATCGTATCATCTTTAATTCTGGCTATGGAGGATAGGTGAAATAAAAAGTCAGGCCCAAGCAACGGTATTTTTCTATCGTGCCTTTTCAAAAGGACATCTCCAGGAGCGTGAGACTTCTTTAACTCCGAGAGACTTCCCCGACGGGAAAGAGATGGGAGGGGAATACCATATTCGGTAGAGGTCAGTCAGATGCTCATAATGTCTCGATAGCAGTAAAAAGTAATCATGTGAAAGCCATCTCATGTACAAAGCAATCATCCTTCATTGTATATGTTAAATTATGTTACGAATTTGAGCGTTTGCAAAATGCGATTCATTTGGATAAGGAAATTCATGGGACTTCATGAAGGTTTACAGAAAAGGAAATAAAATAGAAGAAAAAAAAGGGGCACACATATATATAAAGCAAAGTGTCCAGGAGGTGTGCGCGGCTGAAACCCTACAAGAAGAAAGAGGAGCCGCACGTCATCACGCCGAAGTGCGATCAAGAAAGAAGAATGCAAATCCGTACGTACGCGAATTAGGCGTACGTAGAGCGTTGTATTTTGAGCTTGAACGCGCAGTAATTTTGTGTCATAAGTTTATATTCAAGTGAGTTATTTACTTATAAACACTTTGGATTTTGGGTTAAATTTAGGTATGAGAAACACTTGAGCGTATGAATGATTGTAAACATTTATTCTCCGATTATAGTGGATTATTTGTTGCTGGCTCTCCCCGTGGACGTAGGTACCGATACTTGGACCGAACTACGTAAATTTCTGGTGTCCTTATTATTTCTCGTTTATTTCTTTTGTGATTTCACGTTGACGTAAATTGCAAGATCCTATCATTTTTGCATATTATATTCCATCAATCGATATCATAGCTTGGATCAGATTTCTTGATTGTGATTTGGAGCTTTAACTTGTTTGATTATTATCTGGAAATTATGTTATTACAATTATATCTGAGAGGAAATTTGAAATTGAGAAGTTTAACGGGAGCAACAACTTTGTGTTATGGAGCATCAAGATACAAGCATTATTGACAACTCAAGCTTTAGCCAAAGCACAATCCCGTTAAATTTGTCGGATGAGATCTTAATAGAAGTTGCTAAGTAGAAGGATGCTACAGCATTATAGGCAAAACTTCAAGCACTTTATGCGAAAAAAATGTTTGAACAATTGCTTTTACATATTGAAGAAGATGTTTCAATTTAAATATACTTAAGGTACGTCTATCAGAACCCACCTAGATAAATTTAATAAACTCATGATGGATCTGAAGAATGTCGGTAAGATACTTGAAGATGAAGAACATAGCATGATGTTGTTAGCCTCTTTACCAGAATCATGGGAGCACTTTATTGATTCAATGTTGCAAGGGCATACTACAATTATTTCAGAAGAAGTAAAGTCCGCCTTATTCTTTAAGGAGTGTCAGAGAAAGTTGTGAGGTGACGGTTAAGCGCAAGGAGTAGCCAAGCACTGACGATTCAAAGTAGAGAACAACAGCGAGGGCCTCATAACAACAGAGGTAAAAGCATATCAAAATCACGTCATAGAAAGTCCAAGGGACATGTGAAGTGCTTTGAGTGTCACGAGGAGGGGCACATCAGAAAAGATTATCCAAAGTGGATGAATAAAGTTGATAGACAGAATGCCACAAGCAGTGTGGCAAATATTACCGAAGGGAGCAATAGCGATGCAAAAGCTGTTTTATGTGTGACTGCTACTTCGTTAGTAAACGAATGAGTGCTAGATTCAAGGTGTTCTTATCACATGACGCCTTATAAGAATCAGTTTACTAATTACTAGGCTGCAGATGGTGGTAGAGTTCTTTTGGGGAATAATGCAGTCTGTAAGGCTGTGGGGATAAGGATAATTCGGATTCGGATGCACGATGGGGTAGTGCGCACATTGACAGATGTGAGGCATGTACCAGAGTTCAAGAAGAATCTTACTTCTCTGGGGACACTTGATGACATCGGGTGTAGGTACACAGCTGAAGGTGGAGTACTGAAGATCTCTCGAGGTGCCATGACAGTGATAAAAGGGGAAGAAAGTGAATACTCTCTATCATCTACTAGGAGAGACCGTGACCGGAATTGCTGTAGTTTCATCAAGTGGGTCAGACTCTAACTTGACTCAATTGTTGCATATGCGTTTAGGGCACATGAGTGAGATAGGTATAACGATGCTGAGTGAAATGGGGTTGTTAAAGGATTAAAAGATAGAAAAGCTGGACTTATGTGAGCACTGCATCTTTGGGAAATAGCACCAAGTTAAGTTTACTATAACTATTCATTCGACTAAACGACCAGATGAATATATTCATTCAGACGTTTAGGGCCCGTCAGTTTTTTCGAAAAGAGGTGCCCGATATATACTGGCATTTATCGACAACTGTTCGAGGAATGGATGTGTATACTTTCTGAAGCACAAAAATGAAGTGTTCAATCAGTTCAAGAAATTTAAGGCATTGATTGAGAAGTATTCAAATAAACAAATCAAGTACTTGATAACCGATAATGGCATGAAATTCTAGGGCAAAGATTTTACTGAGTTTTGCGAGAAAGAAGATATTGTGAGACACTGCATAATACCTGGGACACAACCACAGAATGTCGTGGCAGAACGGAAATATAGATATTTGCTTGAGCGAGCTTGATGCATGCTTTCGCATGCAGGACTTGGCAAGGAATTTTGGGACAAAGCAGTGAACATGGCATGTTACCTAGTTAATCGATCTCCATCATCTGCTAGCAAGTGGAAGACTCTTGAGGAAGTATGGTCGAGGAAACCTGTTGATTACTCCGGATTATGTATATTCGAATGTCCTGCGTATGCTCATGCGAGTGATGGTAAGCTTGAGTCGAGGGCAAAGAAGTGCATATTTATGAGTTACGCACATGGGATGAAAGGTTATCGGTTGTGGTGCACCGATCCTAGATCACCCAGTTTTCTAATCAGCAGAGATGTTATCTTCGACGAGATTGCAATGCTTCAATAGAGGAGTTCTGAGACACAACTAGCAGAGAAGACATATCATTGTGTCATTAGTGAGGTAGAGCTTCAGGTGAAAACTCTAAAGACCTCGAAGGTAACAGAAGTTGAGACTATAGATAAAGCCGCAGTTCCTAAAGTCGGTGATAGTGAACAACCAGCAAAACCGCAGCACACTATAGCCGCAAATAGACAGAGAAGACAAATTAAATCACCGGTACGTTATGGTTATATAGATATTGCTTATGCATTAACTGTAGGTGATGAGGTGAAGACAGATGAACTTTCGTCTTACTCTGAGGCGATGGCCAGTTCGGAGTCATCGCAGTGGCTAGGGGTTATGAGTAAAGAGATGGAACCACTCCATCGAAATTAGACATGGGAGTTGGTCAAAGTATCAAAGAGTTAAAAGATTGTCGGAAGTAAATGGGTCTTTAAACAGAAAGAGGGCATTCTCGGTGTTGAGGCAACGAGGTATTAGGCGAGACTTGTAGCGAATGGATATACATAGCTTGAGAGCATTAACTACAATGAGGTGTTCTCTCATGTGGTAAGACATACTTCTATTTATGTTTTACTTGCCTTATTTGCTTCGCAGGATCTTGAGTTAGAGCAACTAGATGTGAAAACCGCGTTTCTTCACAGTGAGTTAGAGGAGCAAATTTACATGAGACAGTCGGAGGAATTTGCTATTCCGAATAAGAAAGATCATGTTTGCTTGTTGAGGAAATCTTTGTATAGGCTAAAACAATCTCCTAGGCAATGGTATAAACGTTTTGATGCTTTCATGACTAGTCAAGACTACACCAAAAGTCAGATGGATAGCTGCGTTTACTTTAGGAGATTGGATAATAGTTCTTTGATTTATTTAGTCTTATATGTTGATGATATGTTGATAGCAATTAAGAATTGTTAGATATTGATGTATTGAAGAAGCGGTTAAATGCTGAATTTAAGATGAAAGATTTAGGTGTTGTAAAGAAAATATTGGGTTTGGAGATTTTGCGTGACAGGACTGCAAAAGTTTTATGTCTATCTCAAAAGACACAATGACCGACTTCAGGAACTGTGGCTGAGGAGGAGGAGGAACATATGTCCTGTGTTCCTTATTCTAGTATGGTGTGTACTAAGCCTGATATTTCACAAACTGTTAGCGTGGTTAGTCGCTACATGAAACGTCCTAGTAAAGTTCATTGGGAAGCTGTGAAGTGGATCCTCATATATTTGAAGGGGATAACAAACGTGGGTATAGTGTACCAAAAGGACAGCAATGGTAGTGAGACCATTGGTTTTGTGGATTATGATCACGCCAGTAACTTAGATGATTGTAGGTCTTTAGCAGGGTACGTATTTACGCTAGCGGGTGGTGTAGTTAGTTGGAAAGCGTCATTACAGAATCACATTGCCTTATCTTCGATTGAGGCAGAGTACATGACACTAACTTTTGTAACAAATGAGGCGATATGGTTACAAAGTTTCTCTCGGACTTTGGGTTAGAACAGAAAAGTGTGGATATACACTGTGATAACCAAGATGCGATATAGTTGGCATATAATCCAACTTATCACGAACGAACGAAGTACATCAACATCAGGTATCATTTCATCCGAGATGTTTTAGTTAAGGGTAATGTTATCATCAAAAAGATTGCTACAGCAGATAACCCGACAAACATAATGACTAAATCTGTTCTTTTGGCGAAGCTCAAGCTCTGCTTGAACTCTATTGGCGTTTGTGGAGAGTGAGCGCCCGTCGGGGCATTGGGAGAGCAGCATGGATGATGAGCATTGTGACTTGGCTTCAAACATCGAGCCAAGGTAGAGAATTGTTAAATTATGTCTCGAGTTTGAGCGTTTGCAAAATGTGATTCGTTTGGATGAAGAAGTTCATGGTACTCCACGAAGGTTTACAGAAAAGGAAATAAAATAGAAGAAAAAAAGGGGCACACATATAAATATAAAGCAACGTGTCCAGGAGGTGTGCACGGTTGAAACCCTACGAGAAGAAAGAGGAGCCGCATGTCGTCAAGCTGAAGCGCGATCAAGAAGGAAGAACGCAAATCCGTACGTACGCGAACTAGGTGTACGTAGAGCGTTGTATTTTGAGTTTGAACGCGCAATAATTTTGTGCCGTGAGTTTATATTCAAGTGAGTTGCTTATTTATAAACACTTTGGGTTTTTGGTTAAATTTAGGTGTGGGAAACACTTGAGCATGTAAGTGATTGTAAACACTGATTCTCCGATTATAGTGGATTATTTGTTGCTAGCTCTCCCCGTGGACGTAGGTACCGATACTCAAACCGAACCACGTAAATTTCTAGTGTCCTTATTATTTTTCTTTATTGCTCTGGTGATTTCATGTTAATGTAAATTGCAAGATTTTGTCGTTTTCGCGTATTATATTCCAACAATATAGTCTGTTTTTGGTTAAATAAAGATAACATCACAATGGTTCTCCTAAAATAAGGGAGCAATCCTCACCATTTACCAATTGCCCAACTTACAATTCGGTTCATGTCTCATTCGATTTTTCTAGATATACCATATGACCCTTCATGTTGAACCGGCTCCATATGGTGTATTTTGGGCCAATGCTTTTTGTGGAGGAAGTCATCCCCGTAAGCTTAGGCACCTCCTATACCAGCATTTTATCCTCCAAGTCAAATAAAGTTTAGACGTATAATAAGGTCTTTGGGACCTTTTCTTTCAATTTAGCAATCAGGTGGTGTCCTGGGACGACTGTCACTCACCTCGACTAGTCTACCTCCTTGAGCAATCTTAAGGATGCGCTTGACATAATACCTCGATGCATTTAGAATTTTATTTTTGGTGCGCCGTCAGGACACTAGTTAACAAGATTCATTATTATAAATAATGACAATTCTATTTTCCACAACCGATATGGCTGAAAAGGACCGTTTAATTATTTAGAAGTTCTGAAATGCCTTTGATAGAAATAGCCAACTAAGTAGGCCCGAAAGATAAGTTGGAATACGTCCATCAACACATCTTCTTCCTAAAGCCAGAATTATTTATTTATTTATTTTTAAAAGAAGAAGTACATACACAAAACAACTACATATTCTTCCTAATGAAGTGTGAATTTGTTAGTTGGCTTAATTTTTTATTTCCATTCTTGTAATTTGCTCTTATCTTCATTGGACGTCTTAATTGTTGGCGGACCAAAAGTTTTTGTGATTGCTTAAATTATTGATGAGAATCTTCCCAAATGAATTTTGAGAATGTCTAATTAAGATGTGACATATAGCTAAATTATAGAAGCTATTTCCAAAGAGTGAGTAGAAAGCTACAACAGCACACAAGGTAGAGTGGTTACGAGAAAATATAGAGTTTATGAAAGCTAGGATCAACGAGCATTTTCATGATAGGCAATTGACTTTTTCCAAAGTTTCATCCTTCACTCTCTCTTGGTGCACAATTTATCGATGATGACATTGGCAAATGGAATACGCCTCAAGCAAAGATGATGATTTCGTTTTGGGTTAATGTTTACAAAGATGATTTTGTTTTGAGTTCTTGTTTTTTTAAGAGAAAGAGGTCCAACGTCAGTAGTGATGATTGTATTAGTTTGGTTGTATATAAAACTATATGGGATGTGGAGATAACACGGGCCATTACCAAAATGTCATGCAAGAAATGTTTAAATATACCACTTGCCATGATTTTAAATAATTTGTCACACTCAATATCCCCAATAGATGATCATGGAGCCAACCACTTGAAGTGCTTTATCTAGGGCCAATCAAGCTCCGATTAGCCCGAAGGGAAAAATAGGCGAACTCCACCATCGATTCCTTAATCGAGCTCCTGCTGGCCCTGCCCGCCTTGGCCAACCTAGATCCAATCAATTTTTCCATAGAAAGAAGCCTCAAAATTTCGTAGTAATGGACGAAATTGAACAAATATTTTTGAGTTGGGTACTAAACCTGACAAACTCTAGAATTGGCCCAAAGCATTACTCAATCGAGTACCAAGGTAGAGGAAGTGGGGCGCGACGAGCCTTTAAGTAACCATGTGAAGAAACTATCTTATGTACAAAACAATCATCCTTCGTTGTATAATCTATTTTTTGTTAAATAAAGCTAACATCACAATGGTTCTTCTAAGAAAAGGCAGCAATCCTTACCATTTATCAATTGCCCAACGTACAATTTGGGCCATGTGTTGTTCGTTTTTCTAGAGATACCACATGGCCCTTCAAATTAAATTGGCTCTATATGGTTTATTTTGAGCCAAAGCGTTTTGTGGAGGAAGTCATCCCTATAAAATCAGGCACCTCTTATACAGCAAGACCCCATATCCAAGGTCCAACTCTCCTATATTCTGAAGTGACTTTTATTCAGCATTTTATCCTCCTAGTCAAATAAAAGTCGGACCTACAATAAGGTCCTTTGGACCTTTCCTTCTAATTTAGCAGTTAGGTAGTGCTCTAGGACGAGTCTACCTTCTTAGGCAATCTTACAGCACGTTCCTTATAATACCCCAATGCATTCGGTAAGTAAATCGGGATCTACCCATCAACGCATCTTCTTCCTGAAGCCAAGAATTAAAAATTAAATTTAACAAAAAAAAAACCAAGAAGTACACACACAAAACTAACTCCATATTCTTCGAAATGAAGTGTGAATTGTTAGTTGGCTTAATTTTTGTTTTTTCATTTTTGTAATTTGCACTTACTTGCATTGGGCATCTTAATTGTTGGCAGATCTAAATTTTTTATGATAGCTTAATTGACTAAAGAGAATCTTTCCCAAATGAATTTCTAGGATATCTAATTAAGACGTAACATATGGCTAAATCATAGAAGCTATTTCCCAAGAACGAGTAGAAAGTTACAACAACGCACGAGGCAAAGTGCTTATTGGAAAATCTAGAATTTATGAAAACTAGGATCAACAAGCATTTTCATGGAAGGCATGTGACTTTTTCCAAAGTTTCTTCCTTCGCTCCCTCTGGGTGCACAATGTATCGAAGAAGAGAATGGCAAATGAAATACGCCTCAAGCTGCAAAGATGATGACTTCGTTTTGGGTTCATGTTCAAAGATGATTTTGTTTTGAGTTCTTACCTTAGAGAGAGAGAGAGAGAGAGAGAGGGATCCAACTTTTTCGGTGATTATTGTATTAGCTTGGTTGTATATAAAACTATATAGGATGCGGAGATAATGTGGGCCATTACCAAAATATCATATGAAATATGTTTAAATATACCACTTGCCACTATATTAAATAATTCGGCACACTCAACATCCCCAACAAATGATCATGGGGCCGGTAACTTGGTGCTTGTCCAGGGCCGGTCAAGCTCCGGTCGGCCCAAAGGGAAAAATAGGCGAACTCGGCAAGTGATCCCTTAACTGAGCTCCGGCCCACCCGCCCGCCTTGGCCGACCTAGATCCAATCAATTTTTCCATAGAAAGAAGCCTCAAAATTTCGTAATCATGAACGAAATTGAAGAAATATTTTTGACCAGTGTACTAGACCTGGCAAACTCTAGAAATGGCCCAGAGCGCATTACTGAATCGAGTACTAAGGCGGAAGTGGGACGCGGCGGGCCTGGAAGAAGCACCTCCTGCTGCTCCAACACGCTCCCACGTATGGAATCGAAAATTTCAAGAAATGTTGGAATCGCTTCCGTCCGGAGCGGCGCGATAAAGCACAAAAGTTGAGGCGAATCCTAGAGAGAGAGAGAGAGAAGAGAGAAGAGGAGAAGAGAAGATCGCCTTTTGCTTCCTTCTTGCTCCTCTCTCTGTCCTCTTGCGCTTGACTACTAGCAGCCATGATGGGCATTCCCCTCTCTTTTATATTGGATTGATTTGATGGGGTGGTGGTCTTGACCAACCTCTTCTCGCTGAGAGTGAGAGAGAGGGAGAGGGAGATGGGGTGGAGAGGGATACTGGGTTGCGAGTACGGGATCGTTCAGGCGCCGCTGGGGCCGGACATTTCGGGGCCGGAGCTCGCCGCCGCCGTCTCCAACGCCGGCGGCCTTGGCCTCCTCAGAGCTCCCGACTGGGTAACGCTCCTCCCTCACTCGCTGCTTTCCGTCTATGTTTTTTCGGAACACGCCTCGAGCTTTGAGCTTTGTCCAAGCGCCTGAGGTTCGTCGCGTCTTGTATGTTGTTGGGTTATGTCCTGGAGCAGGAGAGAGAGAGAGAGAGAGAGAGAGAGAGAGAGAAAGAGAGATTCTTGACTTGGGTGTTTTTAATCTTGACCCAGAACTGTCTTGGGGATTCAAAAGGAAAATCAGATATTCCATTGCCAACGCATATGCATTCCCAAATTTTCACATCATTGGTCCTTTAGTCACCTCTGACCTGGAAATTTTAGACCGCTTGTTTACCCTGAATGGGGACAGATTGGTGGCCTAACAACAGCAGTAGCTTGAGGAGTGATGCTGCTAGTGGCAGGACTAAGTTACAGTGTTACGTTGTGAAGCGACGTGGCAAATTTCAAATGAGAATTTGGACAAGCGATCCATATTCATTACTTTTTTTTCTTTCCCATGTTTTTGGATGGTGATTTTGCTTTTCTTCTCAAAATCGGCGTGTGCTCAGGAGGCACTGGATCATGTGAGGGAGCTGATTAGGAAGACCCGGTCCTCGACTGATAAGCCGTTTGGGATAGGCGTTGTTCTGGCATTTCCCCATAAAGAAAACCTGAAGGTGATACTTGATGAAAAGGTAGATGTACTCCAGCTTTACTGGGGCGAGTGTACAAAGGAGCTCGTCGAAGAAGCTCATCGAGTTGGAGTCAAAGTTGTGCCTCAAGTGAGTGATTGATCTTTGTAACCTTCTCTCTTCCATAGGGAATCTTTAGTATTCTATTTGATTTGATTCCTCACGACTTCTTCTTGTAAAAACTCAAGGTTGGCGGCTTTGAAGAGGCCAGAAGGGCTATCAATGTTGGTGTAGATGCAATCATTGTGCAAGGGCGTGAAGCCGGAGGACATATCATTGGACAGGTACAGAATTTTGTTTGGCTGTACAATCATAATTTAGCTGATCCACCGAAATGGTTGCACCAGCATCTATGAGTGGTTGTGCTAGAAACATTACAATAAATGGTATTTTCATAGCAACTAAACATTTAAATGCTCTCTTTTACTGTCTGCATTGTGGATCGGAATTTGCTTTGTTAGATTAAAGAAACTTTGGCGATTAGCAACCCTTTTGTGATTAATTATACTATACTCTTCTGCTTCAACTTTGTAAATGGCCCTAATTACACCATGGAAGTAAGTTAATATCCACAAAAAGGTAGTAGTTTGAAATCTTCACATTGAAGTTCACTCAAAGTACATTGTCAACATCCTAGACTCGGTGCTCTTTTCTTATCAGAGAACTTCTGGATGTGACCGTATAAGTATCTTCCACTAAAATAGTGTGGCATGTTACAGTGTTTGATATTCAATTAAGGGGAGAGTCGGAGAATTGGTAGAACTTGGTATTACATGAAAGCGGTCTGAAGATAAACTTATTCTGTAATTTCTTGTTGGTTTGCATTGTCCATCATATTCCTTACAATGTCGTGGATGATTATTGGGATTTACTTTCCATGTTGGTGTCCTTTTCAAATCTGTCAGGATGCATTGATTACCCTGGTGCCAAGGGTGGTTGATCTAGTTGGTGACAAAGATATACCAGTGATCGCTGCAGGGGTCATTGTGGATGGACGTGGCTATGTCGCAGCTTTAGCTCTTGGTGCAAGAGGTGTCTGCATTGGCACTAGGTATGTAAAGATTCCCATAGCAGTGACTGAATTGTGAGATCCCTATGAAATGTCAATGCAAATTAATGTTTGTTAGCTCTGATTGTTGCTACAAAGCATCATTCGTAAAGTTTATTTTACCGTAGAGCCTCTTGCACATTGAGAAACTGTGAAGCAAAAGAAAAGGAATTCAAAGATCAATGGTAGAACCAAGATATCCTCATGACGAGAGAATAGAATATAATTTGTGACATCCGGCACATGGTATTTGATTAAAGAATCTAGTTACTTGGAGTTGCATGAGCAAAATCTAGAGCTAGATAGTGATCTGAATGAGGTAAACCAACTTCTATTGTGTTACCTGTTATGGTTGATTGTTGGAAACCGGGAATGGAGTTGATTTGATCACCTTGCAATGTTTTATTCCTTTGCAGATTTCTTGCTACAGAAGAAAGTAATGCACACCCTCTGTACAAGAGGAAGTTGGTTGAGTATGACCAAACAGAGTACACAGACATTTTTGGGAGGGCACGGTGGCCAGGGGCACCACATCGTGTCCTGAAAACACCATTCTTCAATGACTGGAGATCTCTTCCTCCCAATGAAAACGAGGTGAACCAGCCCATAATTGGTCGATCAACAGTACATGGAGTGGTAAGGTTTGATGTCTAATAGCAAGATTGTCTCATGCTAGAAACTAGAAATTATTGCTGTTGCTGTAACTGCATCGAGCCTTAGAGCTTAGCAGAATGTCTGTTTCTTACGTTTGAACAGGAGAAGCAGATTCACCGCTTTACAGGGACAGTTCAAAACTCAACAACCACCGGCGACATAGAGAGCATGGTGATGTACGCGGGACAAGGCGTAGGGCTTATCAAGGAGATTCTGCCTGCCAGGGAAGTGTTGAGGAGATTAGTTGAAGGTGCTCAGCTTATTATTCAGCAACAGTTTGGTGCAATTTAACATATTGTTGAGCCAAAGCTCTGGAGTAAAAGGAGTAATCCCTTTCAAGTGATGTACAGAAATAAACCCACAAGTGAAGCAGAGTTTCTGTAATGGCAATCAATTCGACCCAATAAAAAGGTTCTTGTGGTTTCAAGTTCAACGGCAATCACACCCTTTTGCCGCATGCAATGTTAACTCAACTTTAGGAGGGAAGAAGAATCAGAGAAATAAACATTAGAATAAATTGAGTGAGTTTGTGTAGCCTGCTTCAGAGAGCTTGATAACAAAGGCAGTCACAGAGTTCTTCTCGGGACATTATTATCCTTATTCCTTAACCACCGTCCCATCTTTGGCAATATTTGTGGTTTTGAAACAGGCACTTAAGGAGTGTAACTTCTGAGTCAATAATCTCACTGGAAAATTCATTAGCCTTCCCAGAGCAGTCCAGCGTAAGGAATGCGTGCATCCATATCTTCTCTTATCGTATGTCCATTTTGATAAGTGGTAACCGATGCCTTGCGCACTAAATTGCAGGTGGATTAGCAGCCACTACTAGCCTCTCGTTAAGCTAGAATTTTAGAGTCAGACACCAATTCCACTTATCCTTGCACGAACCAACTTACTAATACGTTCCTCTTCAGAGCATTGTCTCCGTCATCTCTACACCTCACAAGGACCTACTTTTACTCTGTCCCCAGTTTCAGACTGAATAAGCCGTACAGAACTGAAGTTCCTTCCATGTACAACTAAGGACTATGGTAGGAGAACGGCAGTGCAATTTGGGCCATTCATTTTGTTTTATGTATAATGGGCAGCCGGACCCCAAATTTACCATAGAAGACCATTTATTTTGCATATGTGCAGGATTTAAAGAAAAAAAATCTATTTATATTGAAGAAAAGAATTTCATGGGGTCATTTATTGCCAAGTATCTAATCGGAGATGTGGTTCCCAGCATAAGAGGATCTTGAGGCGGGGAAGCCGCTGGATAAGGCATTGCCGTTTAGATGGAGTTATCCTTGAGGCTGAGGACGCGAAGCTGGTCGAGCTGGTTCAGGGTCTTCTTCTACTATGTGCCGTTCAAGTGCAAGGACTCAAGGACAAGATTGGGGACCTGGCCTTTCATGAAGAGAGCCTTCATTTGAGGTGGAGGAGAGAAGACTGCCGCCCACGGAGACCGAATGGTCTCCCAAAGGCGCAAAACCCAAATAGGATTCACTTGCAATTCCCATTACACCTCCCCATCTTTTCTAGGTCTACATCTACGCTGTTAGTTGAGACTTTGGTCTCCTTTGTCTCATTTAGGTACGAGAAAGTACAGCCGTAAGGTGTGCATGAGAGCCAGCCTTCCTTGATGAGGAAAACAATATAAGACAAACAAGGAAGAGAATTGCATTATGCGAGACTTACCATACCATGGTGTCTGTCCGGTTTCAGTTTTAGCAACCAGTTCAGGTAAAATAGCTGCAATGACAAAAATTGAATACCAACAGCTTCTTGTGGTCAGATTCTTTAGTTGTACAAAATACGTCAACTTAGGTGATAAAAGAATGTCTCAACAAAGGCAACAACCATTTTCACTTCCATCCTTTAGTTGATGATATAGACCGCAGATACTCTTCCAAAAACTTTAAACAAATTGTGTTCTGAAAACCCCTTGTTGAGAATTTCAAACTTCTAAACCGCCGTTGAGGATTTTAATTATAGTTCTACAACCTGCCAACACTAGATTGACAGGTCATGATACAATGCAATCATATTGCTCAAAATGGGGAAATTCCTGAGGAACACCAGTGTGGAGGCGGCAGCATCAATCAAGAATATAGGCATTTCATGTATAAAAGGATACCCCACTGTAGTCTTTCAAGAAGTGAGTACAAGCAGGAGCTTCCAAGGCCGATGCTTCCCAAGCGCTGTCATCTTTTCTCCAGCTATAAGCAGAACCTCAATCCTCCACCCAGGATGAACACGAGGCTTGTGGTTTTACTATTTGCCACTCATAAGTGCAAATTCCTGAGGAAATGTGGCAAATTGCCACAGAGTCCAGGATTCATGCAGGAGTTAAAGGAGAACCTAAGAGAACTCGAAAAGATAATAATAGAGGCTCGGAGTTCCACTAGGTACACTTGCATAAGATATTGCATTTCACCAAGACCTAACTCCTGCTAAACAGGTAAACCAGCTTTAACCAATCAAAGAAAGGAAAACTGACCAGTGCAACAATGATCATAATCTGAACCTAGTCCTATAGCTAATATAAACTAAAATCAATATCTGCATAACAAAATTACCATACTTCAAATCAATACTACTCTCGACTTTTCTGAGAAGGGTGCTCAGGGCTCGAATCTCACATAAGAAAACCAAGTGCTCAGGAGAGCATGGCCAGTAAATTCATTGAAGAGGGTTGCATATACAAGATACAACCAACATGGTTTCTCAGAACATAAAATTGGTTCAATCTAGAGAGAGCAGTAATTATCTCTAAGGTGACAATCAAGTATACACTATCAAATCGTAGACACTAAATCCATTACCAACTCAGAGATTTCTCATGTAGGTCTAGGTAATTCATGCAACTGTTGCAGTATTCCAACACAGTATATAGGATGAGTAGAAGATGTGATACTCGACTCCATTAATGATCCACAACTAAGGGATTGTTTCTGGGAAAAGTTCAAAGATGACACAAAAGGACACCACCCTCTTAAAGGGTTTTTAGCAGAAAGTAAGAAAATGGGCAGCAGTCAACCATGCCGCAAATCTCACAAAGACAGAAAAGGCAAGATTATAATCATATTACACATCTGAAAGAGACTATAATTAACAAAGATATACTTTTCTGGAAAAATGTACTCAAAAGTAGGTTCAGTTGAACAGCTAGAGAACATATAAGTCAATCATAACCTCATCCAGCAAGTGGCAGAAGTAAGAAACCTCCTTGTCCTCCATGGGTTATTGTTTCTAGGAAGCATTCCTCAATGAAGCATTAATTGCAACCACCTTAGAAACTTTTGAACAGATTACAAACTAATATTTCTTATGCACATGTTAATGTAACTTCCCAGTGACATTGTATTAATCAATCAACTACAATAAAAACTAAAACCCATTTCACTGCTCATTCTATGTACATTCATTATATTAAAAAAAAAAATCAATTTTTTTAATGAAAATTAAACATGACATGCTATGTTATCTAATTGTCCAATCATTTGAACTCCAAATTTCTGAATATTGAGTTGCACCATAACCAGACCAAAATCAGAACACACACTCATCAAAATTCCATTAACCAGACCAAAATCAGAACATTCACTCATCAAAATTCCATCTGATAATAGGATGTAGAGTTGCAAGGAAAGTCAAAAGAGACCCACACACACACTCCATATTCCTTAAGCTTGAATCATGACATAACAGACCAAAATCAGAACATAGACTCGCCAAAATGCCTTCTAAGATAGAATGTAGAAAGGGCAAATCCAAAAAGACAGTTCAAATGGAAAAATCTGTAAGAATTTCCATCTACCAAGAAAGATATGCATGAATAATGATTCAACCTTACTTAAAGACGGTAAATTAGTTTGGAGGAAAAAAATATACATGTCATCAGACCAACAAAATACTCAAAGCAAATATTGATGCAGAAAGAAACAGGACAACACATTGGCAGATGTAAAATTGAAAGAAAGACAAGTCCAAAAACTGCCAAATCAACTGATGTCTCTGAAGGGAAAGAAGTGAGATCACACTCTAGCCAACAAAACAGAAAGGAAAAAACAACAAGAGCAAGAGATGTACTCACAGGTGCAAAAAGCAAAGGGTTGCAAGACAAATTGCACATGCAGAATGCTGGGAAGAAACTTGCCTGCTCTCTGGAAATCTGCTCAACTTCACACATATTTTGATCTTTTTCAATATTTTCTCACCAAATCTAATGCTGATTCCAATGATACATATATGATATTATGTAGAAAGATAGCAACTGACAGATCAAGCTATAGTGATTAATTCAAACGCTAGTATGTAATGAGTCAAACAAATAGACAATAACAAATTCACTGATGCACAATCAAATTCTCTTCCATCCATTTGAATTCTATATTCTAGAATGCAAGCCCCAACGGTAGATTTCCTGCATTACAGCACATGAAGTAATAAAGGTTCTTGGACATCTAACCAGCAATATTTTTCACAAGCAGCAAGCTATGCTAAAAGCCTAAACTGCTTGTACCCACAGTTCGTTGCTTGATGTTAAGAAAGAGAGATTAGAATGCATATGTACTGATAATGAGCGAATTCTTCGATCCCAGAATGTTGGTTTGGAACTATAGTCACCTTATATGGTCTGAAATACCATACTACTGTGGCACCCCTGCTGCAGGATCTCCCAGTTGCTATCAGCAAGCTGCCCCACAGTTTCTATGCACTGCATCTTTAAAAGACATGTTGCCAAACAAAAATGTTCCAACATATCATAATAAAATTACACTAAAGTTGCAACTATACCAAACTAATTCCTAGTCTGTGTCTGGGAGAGCTTTGGAAGCTTTGTTTTTGAAAAGCTACAAGAGCTCAAGTAAAGCATTTGGCAGGCCTTTAAGACAAGTAGAAAGTGAAAACCGACTCCTCTACAAGCTTGCTCCCAATGATGCAGCTCACAAGTGCCCTTTGGAATTCCTGTTCCAAACAGACGGTACTAGCTATTTCTAAATGTCAATATAGATATATTTAGATAACTTCCTGGCCTGTATGGTGAAACAAACAGGATAAGCTTCAACAACTCAAGCTACTTATGATGGACATTGACCTGGATTTGGACTATAATAGCAATAAAACTCGAATTGCTGGGCATTTGCCATCATGTGAGAGAAATTAAGATTTATCTTTATATCTAGAGAAGAGATCCAAGACACACACACACACACAGAGGATAAATTCCCGAATTACCATTTCAAAGTGATTTTAGTCACAAAACTATCACAATAGGAACAACAAGAAACAAACATCATGGGAGGCCAAAATAATATAACGCGTCAAGTATGACCAAAGTCCATCCTTATTTATCCAATTATGCTACCATTGTACCATTGCGGAGACTTATCAAATATGGCTGTGCTATATGTACAGAACCAACCAATTGGGCTATTAGATGCCATAGGGAACCTACAAGTAATTGGCATATTTCGACAAGCATTAATATGGAACCAGAAGCTCCACAAAAGCATCCAAACATACTTTCTTACATCGACTACCAAAAGTTTGATAGACATGAATCACACAACATCAAGGCTTCTATGGCCATGAACCAAGCAAATTGTCAAAGCAGAGTATTGGATATATTAGCCTCTGTATCCAAGAACTTACAAACATACATTTACGGTAAATAAATAAATGGTGATGAGGATTTTCTGGCTAATCATCAATACTGCTGCTGTAAACTTACTGGTATCATCAGATGTCATAATAATATGAGTAATATACACCACTATAACTAAAAAGTTGGTTATTTCATAAGGATAAGATGCTAGAAGCAAAAGTCTCAGACCTCTAATTACTTCATTCAAGCTCAGTGACACTTCAATTATCTCCTAAAACATTGTTTCAAATGTCAAAAATGAAACTGTGTTACATTGTCACGTTAATGTCCATAAAATTGCCATTGCAATTTCACATGAGATAACAAGATCACGAATTTGACAGAAAAGCTAGAAGACTAACTTTGATTTCCTCTGCATAATATTTACAACCTCACTGATCTACAATGCTCCAACCAGTGGGTATTCAAAGAATTTATCATCTAACATCTCTTTGCCACTGAACTGTAATGCATCTTCAGCAGATCCTCAAGAGATACCAAAGACCATGCTTCCTCGTTTTGGGCAAATACCTTCTGATTAATAGAGTCCACAATGATGCTCACATTCCCAAAACCATATATCTGAAGGCCATTGTGCATCCGACCAGGTTTAAGCTTGAATAGCAACTCATGCTGCTGCGCATAGGCCTCGATGACTTCTTTTAGCTTCATTTCAGGCATTCCACCAGCAGCATCCATATGAGAGGTACCACCAGCGCCAACAGCAGCTTGTTGTTGAGCATAAGCTGCTGCTTTCTGCTGAGCCTCAAACTGCCTCTGCTCAAGGACCCTATGATAACTTAAGTTTTCTTTAACACCAGGTTGGGCAACCTCCATGCCTTCAGCTGCATTGTCCATCATGTCTAGACCAATTCTAAGCTGATATCTGATACTCTCATTTGCTAGCAGCTCTTGTGGAAAAAGATCCCGCCAACCTCGATACCAGTTCATAACTTCATTGAAGTCTGGGTTAGAACACAACCAGTGATATAACACCTGTAGCCACTTAACAAAAAAGAACTTCTCCATCAAGTCCACCATGAGATGGATTGGGATAGCAGAGGCCCAAGACATGACCCAATAGAACTGATCCAGCTTCTGATCAGCTGGGTTTATCTGGAACTCCTGGAGGACAAGCTGCAACTTTGGAACGATAAACCGGCGCATAAAATCCCCCCAACTGGCAGAATCGAACACAGTTTTCCAAGGTGACAATATGGTGTATGCAGAGCCATCACTCGGGTGCCAGGCGTGAAGTACATTACTCAGTTTTGACCGTATGATCTGATAGTGGCCCTCCAACTTTTGTCCCAACAAGGGTAACCACGGATGCACCCAGACATGGATAGGAACAGTTTCTCGACGGGGGTCCCACGAGTCCATGGCACTCGACAATTTTGGCATAACAACCATGTTCAGTATAGACTGCAGAACAGAAGAAGGCAACAATTTTTCCCATGTCTCGAGGAAATGAAGCATTGGTTCCGGATCCCTTGCCTCCCAAGTGTTAATGCCTGAT
The DNA here is from genome assembly GCA_014182575.1 of Eucalyptus decipiens. Taxonomy (NCBI): domain Eukaryota; kingdom Viridiplantae; phylum Streptophyta; class Magnoliopsida; order Myrtales; family Myrtaceae; genus Eucalyptus; species Eucalyptus decipiens. Next base: position 15,004,448 of record CM024615.1, on the reverse strand, counting down.
ATTCTCACAGCAGGCAAGACAACTACTGAAACCAACTGGGAATAAGGGGATCCCAAATCCCATATATCAAGACATTCCTGTCCTTGCAATAGAGATTTCCACCGTGAAACAACTTCCAACCCATGTGAGGGATTCCGAAGAGGATCCCATCCCTGAAATACTCTGATAAACAGAGGGAGTGCAAATGAGCAAGCAATGCAGGATAAGTTGCAAAGTTTATAATCATCAGGAAACCTTCTTAGCATGTCACCAAAAGACTTGGCTAGCAAGTCTAACGTCAATGTTCCCATCAACTTTGCCTCCTCAATCCGGCCTAGTGTATTCATTATCTCCTTCACGTTATTTAGTTGTTTCTTCTGGAGTTCTGCCTCAGCTTGCAACTTCTCTTTTTCCTCTTGCAAGCTCAGAGCTGTCTCCTTCTCATTCCTCAGGTCCCTATTGATCTTCTGAATATCCAACTCAGCCAGGTCCACAATCAACCTTATATTGTGCTGGAGCTCGGGCATAGGAACATCACTCTCCCTCACCTTCTGTTCCGCATTCAGATTCTCCAAGTTTGCTAATACCCTAACCTGAGGTCTGCGCATGTCAAGTACCTTTTGCACAACTTCAACACCCTGTTCCTGCTTCTTCGCCAACAGCTCTTCTGCTGTAATATATTTCGCTTTGTTTTTCAGTGTTGCCCTCTTCATTTGCTTAGACCAAAGCTTCTCCTTACCAGGCACATCGGGTAATGGCTTCTTTTCCTCTGGCTCCAACGAGGCAACAGGCGCCTTTGCAGGAGTTTCTTTGTAGTCGTTGAAACCCATACCCATATTCTTAGGACGCAACTTTGCTTCAACGGGTGTCACAAACCCCCTGCTCGTTCTTCCCAAGACCACCCCCTTTGTAACCCATTTTCTCGAGCAACCTCATTCCAATTCCCTTAGTGTACTTCTCGAAGCCACCCACATTCCCCGATTCATAAGAATCCCACTTTGCCCCACCTTGCTGCGCTTTCTTCTCCAATTTCGATTGCTCTCTCCTCCTCTCCGCTCCCTCCTTGATCTTCCGCCCAAATGCCGTCGGCAAGAAACCATCCTCCTCCTCGCCGTTCTCATCGAAACCATCTTCTCGCTTCTTAAACCCCAAACCCACCCCAGCACCAACCCCCAAGCCCGGCCTATCCTCACCCACGTCAGCGGACTCGTCATCCTCATTCTCCGTCTTCGAGTTCTCATCAATCTCTCTGTTCTGCATGACCGTGCCGGTGGACACGAAATTCACGGGCTTCGACAGATCGGCCTTACCATGGAGGTCCCTGTTCTTCCTCCGCTTCCTCTTGGAGGAGTCGTCGTAGTCCGAATCGGAGTCCCCCGACGCGAAGACGCCGTAGAGCGCGTCGTCCTTGGTCTGCGCGCGCTTCTCCCTCCGCTGCCGGTAGTAGAACTCCCCGTCGATCCACTGCCCGTCGTCGTAATCGTTGTCCATCCCGAACCTCTCCATCTCCTGGTCCTCGTCCATCTTCAAGCAATCCCGGAGAACCGAAGCGAGGGACCCAGGGTTCGGAGGCGGCGTTCGGAGGCGGCGGAGAGAGAGGCGGCGCTGCTGCCAAACGCCGAGGTGGCCCGGCGGCGTGGATGCGGCGGCGGTCGGAGGCCGCGATACGGCGGTGCAGCTCGGCTCGAGGGTTGGAGAGAGAGAGAGAGAGAGAAGAAGCAGAGAGTGACCGAATGCTCGAAACGCAAGAACTGGAAAACCTAACGGATCTTCTTCTTCTTGTCCTTCTTCTTCCTCCCCTTCTAATTTCTCAGATGTTAACAATTGTTGACTTTTCTATTATTATTCCCCTGTTTACTTCAAGGAAATTCATTTATCATGATATTTGTTGATGATATATTGATGATAAAAAATGAAATTAGGCAAATTTTCCAATAATAAACCTCAAAAATTGAAAAAGTATATTTTTTTAAGAATTTAAGTTGCAAGAAACAAAAGTGAAACTTCCGATCGGAAGTACTTGTTGGAAGATGAATGACATGACAGGGACTCAATGATTTAATTAATCTAAAAACTTGAAATTATTGAGGATTTCTCTATGTACACTCCGAGTTAATTTATGAAAAAAATGAAAAGGAGGATATTTGGTATTTAAAATTTCTTATATATCAAGGACTTTTTCTATTGTCAATAGTTATTCGAAATTAAAGGTATATTGTGACAAAAATTACAGTAAAAACCCAATTTTCAATAAGCATACAATGTATATAGAATTGGGGGAAATTTTCAAATAATGATTTAAAGTATCTTTATTTTCTCAAATAAATGTCTGAAGTAGATCTTGTTTTAAATAAGAAATTAAGGTGTTATCATTTTCTCAAATGAAAACTTAAAGTAGATCTTATTTTAAAGAATGCCCTGACTATGTCTACTTCAAAAAATGACTTGACTTTTTGGTTGGTTAAGGGCATTTTACTCATTTATTTCTTTTTCCTTTTTTTTTGGCTTTTCTTTCTTGTTCATCGGTGGTCGACCGCCCACTAGTGATGCCGGAAAGGGCTGGGAGAAGGTCGCCCTCATCAATGTCAACGAGGTGACCCTTGCCTTAGGGAGGTTGTTGCGAGTGAGGCTAGCCTCGAAAGAGTAACGTCACTAGATTTGGGCGAGGGTGACCTCCTCAGCGGCCAGCAAGGGACATTCTTGTCTGGACAAGCTGCCTTCACCTTGGGGCAGGCTGCCCTTGTAGTCATCTGAGAGGTTGGCCCTCGCTTGTGGCTAGCAAGGTCACCGAACCCTTGTTGTCCCCAGGCGAGGTCGATTCTCACCTAATCTAGTGAGGGCTTGTAGGCCCTTATGGGCCCTTAACAGTGGCCAGCGAAGGTGGTCGAGTTCATGCCAACCCTTACCCGTGGCTGGCGAGGGTTGTTGAGTCTTTGTTTGCAACTGCTAACCCTCTTTAGAAAGGGGAAAAAAAGAAGAAGAAAAGAATAAAAAATAATTAAAATTAAAATTGTAATTGGATGAAAACGCCCTTAACCGATCAAAATATTTAGCCAACTAGCGACCGCCGAGATTAAGCCCTTATCTCAAACAATCATGGTAACTTAAAGCCCTTATTTGAAATAATCATGGCCACTGCAAGCTTTTATTTGAAATAAAGTCCATTTCATGTCCTTATTTAAGAAAACAAGAACACTTTGATTTCTTATTTAGAAACTTCTCTAGAACTAGAGTGTCATTTTGTTAGAGAAAAGTTAGAGCAAGGATTTTTTAAGCCAAGCTACGTCCCTACTAGATTTATAGCTAGGACTTAGGAAAGGTGACTCTTGAAGATTTCTTACATTTATTAGTGTTTGCTTACTTTCATCATCTGAGCTATCGGTTAATATAGGGATTGAAAATTATAGGGGCATTAAAACTTGCATGATGAAGATCCAACTATATCTTGAGTAATGAGATTTCTCAATAATAACCTTGCACTCAAGTTTTGCACGTCAGGATTCTTAACCACTTTAATGGACACTTTGACTCTCATTAATCGAATTGGGTGTCAACATGGTTAGGGCTTAGGAGTCGAGTCTAATCAATCTACTGCAGTGCCAAACAAAAGATCGTCTCAACTTCGTAGCCAGTGTTTAAAACTAGATTAGAGCTCGACCAAGAATTAATTTCATGTAGGAGCTTGATTCAAATGAGAACTCGATAGGCTATATACATGTGTGTGCAGATGATATGTCTATGGCTAATTTTATAACAATTAGATTTTTTAAATAAAATTTACAAAAGTATTGGCGAGCTAGAGCTTTAATTTGACAAGATTATGGAGTAGCTATAGTTAGGACTCAACTAGATATTAGTTCTCATGTAATCATCAACCCTAGCTCGAACTAACTCATGAATAATTTGACTTAGTTTCACTCTTAGTAGGCCTTCATATATGCTTGCTGTGAGAGGAATAGAGTATGCACTCGGTCTAGGTAACATGTTTCGTGACTCAATTAGCTCGACGAGGGATCATATCTTGCGCTAGCACTAGTTGGCTATTCTACACAAATTTTCATTTGAACATAAGGATATTAGAGAATAGAATCTGTAAAATGACATTACCAAATTTGTGAATTCTTTAAGGGTAGAAATTCCTCTTTTGATCCCTCGGTCTAAATTGCCTTAAAATCAAATTGTGATGATAATAGATTTTAGACAAATTCGGGGCAACTTTCGTCGTTCAGTACTTAAAAGTGAAAATTGTCATCAATGGCCATTCTCCACTACTCTCCGCTATCTAAATGTAACTAATAGATTGTGAAACAAAAATAATAAAAAGCGTAATTACAACTTTTTAAGGAGGGACTATCTATCATTTGAAAAATTTTTAATAAAAATTCAAATAGAATGTACGAAAATTAAAACCTTAAGACATCAAAACAGGCTGGTCAGAACCTCTTTTCTACCGGTAGAGAGCGAGGGAGCAAAAAGGAGACCAAGAAGTGAGCAAGCGTAAGGGGGCTGAGGGAGCGAGTAAGACATATTGGACGGAGGGCATACGGTGAGCGGTGGGACTCGATAGCCACATAAGTCGGGGTTGACGGTATGTATGTATGTATGTATATGTATATGTAGTTTATGATCTATCAATCGGGCTGATTTGGCAATCATTCGGGTTCCAAACTCAAGGATATGTTGAGGCCAAATCAACCCGCTAGAGACTATTTGAGTCGAAAATTATTGAGCCAGTTTGGATGATTCGATCCGGGTTTTCAGGCTTCCTTTTCTTTTTCCTTTTTTTAATACACTCACGTACTAGTATTAGCAGCAGCAAAAGCATCATGTAATTTGGGTTTTATAACTATCATGAACTCCATTAATTACATGACCTAAAGTTTACAATGTTACAAATATAAATATATTCAAGACTTGTATGTGAGGCAGATGCGTGTGTGCAGAGTAGGAGAAGAAAAAGGACAAAAAAAGTGAAGTTGGTCATTTATCATTATGTGAATTTATTTCATAAACTTAGAGGATCCTATTGTTAAATTCTTTATGCATGGTAGAGAGAGGAGAAAAATTTCATTAAAAATTATGAGATTGGGGTTTGCAAGGATGGCAACCATGCAGTATATTAATGGGCGAATAATTCATAGAAACAGCTGTGGAAGTTATCAAGAAAACATCCATGTGACATCATATATGACTAAAATCGGGACTGACTTGGCCTAAAAACAAAGAATAAATGACAGATTGCACTATGGAGACGAACCATTTTTATAGCCTAACTCAATTGTCTGTTTCTTTGTATTAAACTAAAGAGAACCAAAAGGGAGGAAAGAGGGCTAGGATGACCATGTCCACATCACATGCACTTATGTTCATGAGGCTTCTATTGGGTTCGAGTCTTGTGAGAAGTGACCTAGACGTGATGACTATCTACAAGATATTAAACGACGTGCAGTACACGGACGATTACGTATGAGCTTTGGATCAAGTCCTGACTAATCTAAGGTCCCGCACCGCAACCGAGGGATTCAACTACTACATCAGTGCTTATTATGGTGACACCAAATGCTTCAGTCGTGGAGCGTGTGCCATCAAGCTAGCGCAATCGGATTACACTGCTTGCATGGATTTCGCTTATGATCAAATTAAAGAGTTGTGCACTCTTAGTGTCGGAGGACAGCTTTAGCTTTTTGACTGTAGAATTAGATATGAGCAATATGAATTCACTGAATGATTGATCTATTCCTTCATATTTGGATGAGACTGCAAGTTCATCTTTACGGAAAAGGGTTCAAATATGTTTTTTCCTCCCTATTGTTGAACCAAGAAAGAGAAAAAAAAATGGTTGTGCTGTATCAAGTCTGCAAAAGGGTTCGTTATGTTTTTTTTCCCCTATTGTTGATTCAAGAAAGAAGAAAAAAAGGGTCTTGCTATATCAAGTCCGCAAAAGTTGACAAGTAATGAATGGGCGAGAGCATATAAGAAAACGTAAATTATTTATATTTACTAGTTTCAAGAGTTTCAATTAACAGTCTTAACTGGGCCACCAGGATGTAAGGTAATGCCCTACATCCTGCACGGTATCATTGACCAGGTTGATCCTGCCAGTCCTAATCACCATTGGTGAGTGGCTGGTGGCCTCCAACCCAGATCTCCTCCGTGTGCCATCCCTCCCAAGGCTGTTAACCTGGGTTGTGGCGAGCGAGGCAGTGGGGGGGATTATTTTTTCATCCCTACCCCAAGGGATTACGGGGACCCCAACATGGGGACTCTCACCCCTGGCAGGTTTTCCCTGCTGTCGGGGGTGTTCCCCTTGAGCCTTTTAAGGTCCTGCTCAGGACCAAAGGGTCTTGCTATATCAAGTCCGCAAAAGTTGACAAGTAATGAATGGGCGAGAGCATATAAGAAAACGTAAATTATTTATATTTACTAGTTTCAAGAGTTTCAATTAACAGTCTTAACTGGCTAAAAGAAGTTCACAACCACAACCTGCAATTCAAATTCAAAATGTCACAATATAGTACTCATAGACTCTACAATGGTGTACACTATTTTTGAACTCTCATGGTAACACTTTAGGAGTTGCTAACACTGATCTTCACCACCACATCCTCTTAGTCTGCGAATAATAGTGATTGTCTTTACACCTGATTAGTATAAAAAAAAATACAATCTTTTATTTTAGAATTGGTAATCTTATGAATCCAAAAATTTTATAAAAAAAATGAAATTTATAAATCAAAATTTTACACATATAGCCATTGAAGGAAAATAACATCTAATGTGATTCCAATGAATAAGCAAAACAATTTGGAAAAATAGTGGACTATAGGCCAGATGTAGGTGGAATTCACTCTCAGGGTTTTAAATTTCATCACTGCTTGAGGGATAATGTATCTATATAAGCACTTTTATCAAATATAATTACATGAGTATAACGTCTCTCCCTTATTTAAAAATTATTGGGCGACCATGAGTGACAGAATGATGCATAAATTTCCACATCCCTCCTAGAACTAAAACACGTCACTTTTGACATTCTTTTGTAATTCAAAACCAGGTTTGATAACCTGGAAGTGGGGCGAGTGCTGAATTAGAGATCCTTTCAAAAAAGGCAATGATAAAAGCGTAACAAGCTCAAGAGAGACACCCAAAGAATAAAATGTGTGCAGGACTAACATTGGATGTATAGGAGTGGCCAGGCCTAGAAATTATAAGATCGTAACTAGCTCAAAAAAGAGCACAGCTACAAATAAAAGTGCACTTTCATCTGGTTCATCACAACAGAAAGGAGGCATAAATCGCTCTTGACTAGCATATGGCCTAAAGTGACACTTCCAATGTTTATCCCAATTCAACCTAAACATCGTCCCTATTAATGAGCTTAAGCATGCAGACATCCCCTTCATTCAAGACTAAGTTTTCCTCACAAACTTGGACCAACCAACAGAGAAGTTCGCTAAACCGTAGCATCAATAGGTCATGATGGTCACCGGCCACAATGTATCCAAATACATAAGAGTAGCAATTTGCCAGTTTCTTGGCTGCATGTCTTCATGAATTCATGAGTAACGCTCTGCCCATGAAGACATTTGACCAGCCGATATATGATAAGACATAGGAATGTAAGCATACACTAAAGTGAAAAGGCAAAAGGAAGTAAGTCTATGCTAGTAGTTGTTAGTTTACAGAGTCCATATTAGCAGTCTAAAAGGCTTGGTGAGATGGTCTTTAATCACAACTTCCAATTTGAAATCAAAACCCCACAATCCTGTGCTCTTAGACTCTACACTAAGTACGTGTAATCAATATAGAGACATGCATGAATCTGGTCAATATCCGAGTCACTAATCTTGCATTGCGATATGCATTGAAACAAACATGAAAAGCTGCACCTAGCGTCCTAGATGGGCATATATACACAATAAGTGAGCGATCTTCTTTTGCCTGGCCAAAAAAAAAAAAGAAGTGATACTTCTTTTCTTCTTTTCATACCACCGAGGTGGTGGAACTAATTTTTTAGGTCAAGGGCCGCACTACCTTCCCTTCATTTCCGATCATAGTAGCTCTCGCAAAACCAGTCATTGCTAGGGAGCAATATCTGACTAGTGGTGCCATACTGTTGCAGTGAGCTCAATCATCCCAAGCCTAGGCTTATTGCAGTTGTTATGGCTTAAGCTGGACATTTCTTGTCGTCTCTTCTTCCCAAGCCTAGGCAGCCAGAGAAAGTACCGAGTAGTCATTTTTGGGAGGAATTTATAATTAAACTATAAGACAGAGAAAGTACCAAGTAGTCATCTTTGGGAGGAATTTATGCTTCAAATAAAAAAAAAAAAAATTCCTAACTTATGGTTGTTATTGCCTTTGTCAACCCTCTGACCTTGTCTCCACACACACCTGTCACTAGGTTACCTGATTGCTGTCCAACTTATTGCTTTTCCCTAGTCCCTTTACTCAGTTGTTAAGATGCCTGTTTTAAACATATAACCATGAACACTTCAAGAAAGATAACATATCATGTGTTTCTATAAAAAGCATATTAACATGGGAAACAATTGCAGAGTGGGGTGCATATAGAGAATAGGTGGCATTCATAATTGAGATATGCCGGTTATGAATGGAAATCTAGGCCTTACCGCCACTTCATTCTTAGGAAAAGATCGCCACATCACTGTCTGGAAAAGGGGATACTCCGATTTGAATTCTTTAGCTTTCTCAAGGGCAGTGAGAGGCCTAAGGCACTTGGAATCACGAAAAAACTGCTTAGGAGGGCTCAATAGACATTCAGACTTGTCTGTTCTGACCTGCACAAAAGAAGAAAGAGAACTCTGATAAGACTATAAGTAGGTCAAGAAAGAGAAGCAAAGCCAAAAGTAAGTGCACTTTCAATTGATTTGTCGCAGCTGAATAAAGGAGGCATGAATTGCTTCATTAATATACAGCCTCAAGTGACGCTTCTTGTCACGCCCCAATCCTCGAGCGCATGCCCATCCCTCAGTGGTCGATTAAAATTGCGACTTCTCAGGATGAGTTGCCGACCCTTTTTATTTTATTGCACATGCATAAGTGAATAAACAAATCTCTTGACAGTAACCATCTCGGGATAGAAAAGCAAGACAACAGATTCACAAACAAAACATGCTTTTATAAATATACTGAGTCATGTATAAAAGTCAACAATCAAAAGCCTACAAAAGACTGGCTCTCAAAAGAAACTGTCCTATTTGACCTACACCTCAGATCCCCTTAGCTCAGCTCCAGATCCTTCACTCTACGGCCTTGAAAAGTTAAAAGCTCACGACGGGGTGAGATATAAATCTTAGCGAGTTCACGCTCTAAACCCTGATTAGGAAGAAAATACGGCTATGGTGGCCTATACACACAATACAGAGGACTTACCTTGCGTCATTTTCCTCCTGCACGTCAGTACAATTCATATATCACATATGTGCAGTAATAACACTCGATCTGATGGAGCGTCTCAAATCACATTTCCATCAATCACCACATCTTAATCAATCAATACATCCATCAATCTACCACAGAGGTCCCAATTATGAGACCAAATCATTATGATACGTTCTATACCGTGCCACACAATTTCATCCCATAATCCGATGCGTTTAACTCATTCAATCATTCATTCCAATTAATCACGGTCACACAAGCATGACCTATCATGCATTTTTAATTGATTACGGTCACACAGCCACGATATAACCGTCACACAGCGGATTTATCGGTCACACAACGAATCTATCCATCACACAACTGAACATCACCTCGCCCCATCGAGCACGACAACGTTTATCTCAAAACGGCTTCCCACATAAGAGCATCGTCCACCTGACACACAGCGGGTGATATATTCTCTTAACCAGCACACGATCATCTAATCCCGACCAAGGACAATATGCTTTGCACTCACATGCCTCAATTAAGATAGCGACTTTGGCCTATTTTCTTCGTATTAAAAACATCCGGTGAAAATATCGTGTGTGGATACACAATCAGATCGAACCGGAAAAATCAATATCCTTCTTTTTAAAATCCAACTATTTTATATAGTATATAAAACCATTTTCAGTGTTAAAACCCGACACTCGGGATTTTCTGAATAATTAACGAAATTCACAAATTTTGGAAACCAAAATTCCAATCAGCACTCAATTTGCACAATTTACCCTCAATTGCAGAAATTAGCCACACCATTACAATCAGCACGAAATTCCGATCACCGACTATTCCGGTCTAATTTCCGGAAAAATATTTAATAATTAAATAATTACCAAAATTAATTAAATAATACAAATTAAATCAATAAATGCAAACTTAGACTAGAAAAATCTAACCACCTATTGACCTAATTAAATTATCATAACCATTCTAACTACAATGCCACATACCAAATTAACTAATTGCAAGTTCTAACCACCTAATTCACTAATCTAACTAACCTAAATTAATTACACAAGCTAAAACTACCCTAATCTAATCTTTATATAATTTAAACACCCCTTAAACGTTATTAACATCCCAATAAGAGTTTAGTGCATAAACTCACCGGTTTAGCATGAAAACTGGTTCACCGTGACGACGGCCGAAACTCGGGCTTATGGCAGCGCCAACGGAGGCTCGGACCAGGCCAGAAAAGGCCTAACAAATCTTAGCACAAGCTGAGATTTGTTCTTGAGTTGAGCTGGCTTCGAGAGGGCTGGATACGCATGGCTGCTGGGTTCGGCTGAACTCACGGGCTTCGAATGGGCTCGACTGCTGGGCTTATGGGCTGACTTCAACGCAAAGGGAAAGAGGAAGGCGGGAGGCGAGCTAGCTTCGAGAGGGATGGCTGCGGAGATGGGCAGCTGTCGCACGAAGGGGAGTCAACTTCGGTGGAGAGAAGCTGGGTTGTTGACTCGATTTGCTGCTGGATGAGTGGCCGCGTGGAGGGAACCGAGAACATGGATTGCAGAAATCCACGTGAAGAAGTGGGGCTTCTTCGGTGGGTCACGCGCGGCAAATTCAGAGGCAGAAGCAACCAGCAGCTTCGGTGGAGAGGAGCTGGGCTGCGAGTCAACTTCAGGGGTTTTGCTGGGGAAGTTTGACTCAGTGGAGGTTCTTCACGGACGGGTGGCAGTGCGGCAGAAGATCGGTGGCGGGAGACAAAGGGTGGTGGACGTTCACGAGCTGCAGGCATGAGGGAGAGAGAGAACGGCGTGGAGAGGGCTGTTCGAAGGGAAAGAGAAAGACGGCAGAACAGAAGGGGATCGGGGGAGAGAAATGCTAGACGGAAAGAAGGAAAAAGGGAACCGTGCGAGAGAAGATTGGGGGAAGGGGGCAAAAGTCAACAATAAATATCCAATTCAATTAAAGCTTGGTCCCCCAAATTCTCCATGTCTATCCCTTGATCCCCAAACACTTTCTAGCACATAATTTCCACCAATTAATCCCCTTTGGTGCCAAATGTTGCATCCCCCAATTAGCCTACGAATTTCCCTCACTTTGGACTTCAATTTCTTCTCCAATTTCCCCAATTTGATGTCCAATTTTGTTAAGGAAGAAGTCCACGCAATTTCTGCAAGTTTCCTTCACCAAATAGCTCACTAAGGAGGCCAAAAATCCCTTCAATTTGACCAATCCGAATTTCCATTATTTTCCAAATCTTCCGAATTGATTTTTCGTAAAAATCCCAAACTCGCTGAAAATTCTTCTAAGGATGAGTCGACGTTCCTAAAATGAATCGTGACATGACAGTTTCAATTTCTGAAATCGGGTTCAATTTCGCAGTTAATTTCAATCTAACGTGATTTTAGTGTAACCTAACTCACTGGGTAGCTTTTAGGAATTTTTAGCACATTTGACCTATGGTCGATTATTTTCAAGCCACATTGTACGTCTTCGACACATTGGCGACTCTCAGTTGTCGTGAAAATCTCAAGCTTTCAAATACTGACACGGGTACGGAAATGATAGAAAAATCGGTCTAGTGCTGTTTGACAGAAATTTTACAATTAGGTGGAATCACCCACACACTAATCACATACCTTTATCGAATTGACCTATCTCCGGTCTCTAATCGATTTTGACGGTGCCGTAATGACCCTTGCAGATTAACACGGTCGAACAGTTGTTTCTTAGTCGAATTCTCAAGTCTATTGTGTTTAGATTTCTTAATGGCTTCACCTAATAGGCTTATTATCCCGTGAGTGGCCAACTCAGGGAAAAACACTATGAGTACGTCGATGAAAAGCCCAATTTATTCAATCGAAGATAAAACCTGAAATTCAAGATGTCACATTTCTAATGTTCATCTCAATCAACTTCATCTCAATCGACCTAAATGAGGTCCTCATTAGCATAACTGGAGACGGAGATTATGACTATAAAATCATCCCTATCAATGTGCTCAAACATGCAGACATCCCCTTCATCTAGATAAGCTTCTCTCACAAAAGTGGGCCAACCACAGATATGTTTGCTAGATAATGGTGTTGATAGGTCATGAACTGCACCAGCCATTATTTGTTCAAATATCTTAGAGTCGTAATTTGCTGGTTCTAAAGATGTACCTCTTTATGAATTCACAAGGAACACTTTGCCAATATAGTATTATGAGGAAAAGATTAATACAAACAAACAATAATGAAAAAAGGCAAACAAAATGTAAATATAGTATTTACTAGTTTCAGGAAATTCAGTTAGTCTTAACATTTGAATAGAAGTCTTCAATCCCAACTTGTAATTTGAAGTTAAAATGTCACAATATAGTGCTCATAGACTCTACAATAATGTACACACTTTTTGAACTCTCATGGCAACGCTTCAGGAGTTGCCAACATTGATTATCTCCACCACATCCTCTTAGTCTATGAATAATAGTAATCTTCTTTACCCCTGATTAGTGAAAAAATACAATCTTTTATTTTGGAATTGGTAACCTTATGAATCCATAAATTTTTTTTAAAAAAATGAAATTTTAAAGTCAAAACTTTCCCGATTTTACACATATAGCCATGGACACCTCAAAGAGAACAACATCTCACACGATTCCTATGAAAAACCAAAACATTTTGGGAAAACAGTGGACTATAGGACAAGATGTAGATGGTGTCATGGTTGAGATATGCCAATTATGAAAGACATAGGGGCCTTACTGTAGTTCTGTCCTTCATAAATGTTGACCCATCACCAATTTCAAAAATGGATACTCTGATTCAAATTCCCTAGTTATTTTCAAGAGTAGTGGGAAGCCGAAGAAATGTAAGGCCATGCAAAGCATGCTCAGAGGGGTACAATTGATATTTGGATTGTTTGGTCTGACCTGCATAGAAGTAAAAGAAGAGTTCTCATAGGTACTGCTCTATTATGTATCGAGTTACAATAATCTGCAAATCAATACTTGTTATAATGCTACTAATGAGTACATGTTCTTCACGTGACATAAGTAATTAACTACATTTAGCATTGTTGGCCAGTGAAACGGCATCCTAGGATCAACATAACTAGAAACCCGAACATGTAGGAGGAGAATACAAAGGTTTGCGTACCTAATTTGAAATCCATCGTTCTTTATGCGGAATGACGACGATCCAACGCTCAAACGACGAGCTGACGCTCAGGTTCTTCTCCTCTATGACCCTCGGTTCCTAGCTCGATGAGACTGCCACTCACAACTTGCCTTACGTGAGGTGAGAGAAAGTTCATGGAAGAATAAGGGCTAGAGGAGGGACCTTAACGCTATTTATAGAATTTTGGACGGACCCTCTCATCACGGCCCAAGCCCAACTCAGCCCACACAATGCCAAGCCCATATTCAACTATTTAGAAAACCTTATGCCTTACCTTATTAGACCAACCTCGTAAAATGATAAACAGTCTCAATTAATGTAGCCCACATCAAGGAAACTCTTACATTCTTCCACTTGGGCTATATTAATTGAAATTGTACTGTATGTACGCACATTTATGTTGGTCTAGTGGCAATTTTTAATAGTCAATCATATTCCATAAAGTCTCCAACACCGAATCATGGTGGTAAGTGCATGTACTCACACAGAACCTTCCATGACCACGAGTGCTTTCAACTGTATTGATATAAATTCAATATGGTTGTGTGGCAAACGTATAACACCTCATAAAGAGTAATACCTTGTGTGTTATTTCCTTTGTCAGTTACTATTCTCTTACCTTAAGTGTTATAAGAAACCAAATGTGCCACTAGATAAAATCCTTATGGTTCTAATGAACCCACATATGTCTTATCCTTATGATTAACATTTCTTTATGTGTAATCAAGACATATGTTTAAGATTGATAACCAAATATCCCCAGCCTTTACTCAAGGCTTACACAATACCTTGAGATTTTCATTATATATAATCAATTCAATATGGTGACCACACATTCATGAATACTTTATTGAATGTGTAAAACATATATAAGCTTTATTAGAGCAAAATCAAAGCAACTCCCACTAAATAATAGCATCCAATAATGCTCCTAAGCCCATGTCATGACATGTCGTTCAAGTACACAAGAGCGAAAATCTTTAATCAGTAGATCTACAACCACATCATCTATGGAAATAAGCTCTACTATAGTGTCATCATTCTGTATCGTTTCTTTATGGTCAAAAACTTGATTACCGCATATCTAGACCCATCGAGACCCTTATTGTAGTTGATAAACAATACTAAAGAGTTATTGTCTCAATGCTACCGTACGGATCTGTTCATAAAATCAAACATAGTCAACTCCTTAATGAGGATGTTACAGACTCTGTTTATGTGGTAAAGGATAATATAGATTTTTGTTTATCGCTTTATCATGACACTACACCTTCTACAAATATAAAGATATATTGTGTTGTCAACTTCTTGTCATCCTTATAAATAGTGAAATCTGCATTCGAATATCCTACTAGTTTTAGATCTTGAACCTGTTTGTCAGCATATAGTTTTCTTGTCCTTTTCAGTATCTTAAAACCTCATTGGGAGCAGTCCAGTGATCATGTCCTAGACTTAACTGATATTTGCCTAAAATTCTTGCCACAAAAGTAATATCTAGCCTAGTGTAGACTTAAGCATACATCATACTTCTAAGTGCATTAGCATAAGGTGTATTCTTCATTTAAGTTTTCCCAAAATTTGAACAAGGACAATGCCAGAGATTTAATCTATCAACCCTAACAACAGCAACAACTCCTGTCTTGTTGAATTCTTTTAAAATGCAATCAGCATATGCAATCTAAGATAACACTAACATACAACAAGAAGGATCCCTATGGATCTCAATACCAAAGACAAAAGATACTTCGCTAAGGTCTATTAAGTCAAAATTTCTTAACAACCTCTGCTTCGTCTTATGCAGTAATCCAATATCACTACTTACAGGCAAGATATCATTTTTTATAGAATGTGAGATAATTGAATTTTCTCCCACTGACCTTGCGCTATATACATTGATCTACTTTATTTTCAACAAAATCGAATGAAATGACAACACTATAAAACTTTAAGCACCATTGTCTATAGACTTGCTTAAGGCCATAAATAAGGGTTTTCAGTTTACACACAAGTTTACCTGAATCTGCTACAAAACCTTCGAGTTCTACCATATAGACTTATTTATCAGGGTATTCATTGAGAAACACAATTTTAACAATCATCCAACGTAACTCGATGTCAAAAAGAGCTACTAATACCATGTCACTCTAAAATAATCTTTAGAAAAGACTGGAAAAAGTCGATTAATAATATATTGCTTCTGTTTGAGTGAAGCCCTTCACTTCTAGTCAAAGTTTAAACTACTTAGTATTTCCTTTAGAAATTCCTTTAATCTTGTACACCCATTTGTAGCAGATGGGCTTGCGACCTTTAGCCAATGCAACAGGCTCCCAAATATTGTTATGTTTCATAGATTGCATATCATCTTTTTATTGTATCTAACTACAAATCTTACTGAGGACAAGAAACAACATTTACATGTAAGTCACTAGATCGACCATGTAATAGATATAATATTCATGCTCTTACATATAGACTATATAATCCAGTGGTATAACTGAACGTCTTTTCCTAACAGACCTCATGAGTTAAGCTATAATTACTTCATTCTGTACCTAAGAGGCTTGAAAAACTTCATCATGAATTGTATCAATAACACTATCCTGAACCTCACAAGCTTAATCTGTGGTGTAAAAGACTATACAATTGTATGTATAAGGAAATACAAAGACACAATAGTCCCCACCACACTATTATCCTTAATAGTCTAAGAGTTGCTATCCTCTGTGATTACATTGAACTCTAGAAACTTCGATGTTCGTGAATCCACAACTCTTGCACTTCCATTATATGAAAACTTGATATCCATTCAAATGATCTAGGTAAGATACCGAGTGGTTCTGGATTCCAACTTATTTAATGTTGGATTATATAACCAAACTTCTGCAGGACGCTTCAAACCTTAAGATGATTTGAGTCAAGTTTACATTCAATCCACAACTCAAAAATGAGCCAATGGAACACCTTTGGTAGCAATACGATTTAATGCATATTAGGCTGTTTCGCCCCACAGAAAACCTGATAAATTAATACTAGTAATTATACTCACTATCATGTCCATCATGGTGCAATTACGCATTTTTGCTACACCAATTTGTTTAAGATTTTCGAGCATAGTAAATAAAGTTACACTCCCAGAATCTTCTAAGTATTTGACAAATGACCCTTTAAATTATCTGCATTGCCATAACAAATGGCCCTTTAAGCTATCCACATTGCCATAATAAATGGCCCTTTAAGCTATTCAACATTGTCATACTTATCAAAATACTCACCATTGTGGTCACATATGACGATCTTTAAGACTCATTCCAACTATTTCTTGACTTTAGTTTGAAATAACTTGAATCTATCTAAAGATTCAAACTTTTCTTTAATCAAAGAAATAGTTGTCAATGACTGTGTTGAAATAAATGTTTCTATACAATGTTAATATATATGGTCACTAATATTAGTATGAATGACATTTAATAGTTCAAAACTTCAGATTGCATTTGTTTTTTTTTTTTTTGCTTATCTTAATCATCTTGTTTCTACAACATTCTACATAAGTCTTTATATATATATATATTTAAGAATAGACAAAATATCAACATTATAGTCTTTCTACTCTTTTTCTAAACATATGATCAAGATATTTATGTCAAAATGCTTAAGACTATTCTTTAAGTAAATGTCTATTGGAAACAACATTTTCAACTATAAAAACGACGTACATATCATTGGGAGATAAGCACAATTGGTACAATCCATTTGACATATTGTAATACCTAACTTTTTTTGACTTAGAAAACATAGAAATAGCATTGTTCTTTATTTCAAAAGAATAGCCGTACACTTCCAGACATGATACGAAAACTAGGTTTCGTCTAAAGGAAGGTACATAAAAGGTGTTTTCCAACATCAAATGCAAACCAGTATCCATAATCAAAACAACATCTCCCACTAACTCGACGTTAAATATTATTTCCTTTGATGAGTTATGATTCATCCTGATTTAGCTTCCTTAAATTTATTAATCCCTTTATGATAAACAACATAATTCGTTGTACCGCTATATAGCCACCAAGAATCGAATGAAGCTTTCGATAGGAATTGGATTCATAAATGAATGTCAAAGAATCATTAACCCTAAACCCATGCTTGGACAACCGAGTTTACTTCATTACAACATTTTTTTTTTTGGTAAAAATATTACAGCATTTTTTATGTGTCATTTCTTCTCACAAAAACAGTGAATGACACAATTTCTCTTAAGGGGTGATATCTTGAGAGTTAATTGTCAAAATGACCGATGGTTTCATGAATTCCTTTATGAGTATGACTTTGGACTTCAAATCTACCATCCTTAGGATGTAATCTTTAACCTCATCAAAACTATCACACCTCATGTCTGAGAATCCTTGCATTTATCCCAATCTCAGCTTTAGACAAGATACAATTTTAAACTACAAAGGCTTCCTTCATCTTTTTAGTAGTGTAGTCAGCTGGTAAACCATTTTCAAGCGTTCATAAATGAAATATCTATCAACATTATCCTAAACATAAAATTCTCTTCGCTACTTAAAATGTGACTAGTAGGAACCTCAATCACAATTGAGTTGCCATTATAGATTATGTAACTTAATAACAAGCAGCATATGCAATAGGCACCATGTGAGTATTGTGTAGCCGGAAAACCTTATAAGTACACATTTTGAGAGTTACATGCATCATCATATAAATACCTTTGAGCAGAATACATGACATGCAATTGCATACTCTCTACATGACAGTGGTCATAAGAATATATTCTGACCTTCTGCGAATTCACCCACTTTTGAGTGTATGAACCACTAAGATCAGTCACTCCTCAACCATATACTGTGCATGCATCTCTCCATGAATTAACAACAATTACCTCCTTTGGGAGTATAACCATGTATTAGAACAGGAGACATCCCATCACAATAAGAGACCGATATTTCTCAAATGAATCAAATGTGTCACTTTGGCGGTCACAACTTAATTGAATCATTGAAACTCTCTTTTACTAGGAAAATAAACTTTATAACTCACATTAACTTCATACATGTGATTTTAAACCGGATAATAAGGGTAATTCGTATCTAAAGTCACATGTCATGCCAATGATATTGCTCAATTCGTTAATACATGTTAAACCTATACATGTTATCAATGAATCGATCCTCTACATAAGCTTTATGTGATGATATACATGTGAGCTCGCAACGTATTTCCAAAACCATAGAGAAATACATGAAAAATACGCGAAAAATACCCCCAAAATCATGTAACTTAGGGTTTCACATGCATTTTCACATCCATAAATTCATCAAAAATAGAAAATAAACACATCATACTGTAGAGAACATATATATGAGCATAATGGTCCAAGCCACGCTCCCATCAGAGCTCTCGCACGCCCTCACGCGTTGCTAGAAGGCGTGATGCGTGAGTGGCACACACTGGCGTCCTGATTCGATATGAAAGCTAGTTTCACCGATCTGCCCGGCCAATGGTCGACAACGGCTCAATCGGCAAGCGATCCAACCTATCAACGGTCCACTGGGTTGAGTCAAAAGGGGAAATTCAAGTCGGGTCATCGGTGACGTCATTGGTGACTTGACAAATATTCAATGGTCTTTATTCGATCGAGACATAGTAAAATAGAGGGATTGAATTACACTATAGCAAGAACTGACAGATTCATTATGTTCTTAGAACATTCATACTGTTTAGATAGCCATGACATATTGCTAGATGTTAATCATAGGTAGGACCTTGAGATTGATTGGAATAATCAATTCTCTTGGGAGTACTAATGGGTTAGTACAAGTCTTACTGCTAGCTCAGTGATGAACCTAAGGATGTCGCACACCACAACCATTTCACTCGATCGGACATAGCCCACTCACGAGAGTTGTTCTCTTGCTCACCCAACTTCTGGAGGAAGTGGTCAATAACTCCTTTGAGATGTTAAAGACTCGATCTGGAAGAAGTAGCTTATGGAAAAAGTAGTCATTAACTTCTTTAAGAGGTTAAAGGAGGTTGGGACATCTGGAGTGCCATAACTTGGCACGGAGGGACACTTAAGTGCCATAACTTTAAAATAGTACACTTAAGTGCCAATATTGGAGTAAAATGGGAAACTTAAGTGCCACTCCGGAAAATCCGGCCAAATGGCTGACGTGGCAATTTTCCGGCGAGTTTAGTCCAAAACGGCGGCATTTTGCACATTGACGTGGCGGAGAAAATGCAAAAACGACGCCATTTCGTGTCTACGTATAAATAATAATATAAAAATATTCAAAAAAATTAATTAAATTAGATTTAAAATTAAAAAAAAAAATTTTAAAAAAAAGAGAAAATTAAAAAAAATTAAAAATTAAGAAAATTTTAAAAAATTTTAAAAAATTAAGAAAACTTTTTAAAAAAAAAAAAAAGGGGGGGAGGGGGAGGTCAAACGGGCGGCCGAGGGCCGAGCCCTTGCCGCCCGCCTCCCCGCCGTCGCCGGGAAGGGCTAGCGAAGGAGGGGGAGGGTCGGGTGGGGTCGCCGGGCCCCGGCCGACCAACGGCGAGGGTCGCGGCCCTCGCCGCCGCCGAGCCGGCGACGGAGTGGGGAGGGTCGGCCAGCCTCGCGGGCCCCGGCGGGAAGGCGGCGAGGCCCGCGAGCCCTCGCCGACCCGGGTGAGGGTTGCGACCCTCGCCATAGATCCGGGCGCGAGCCGCGACCCTCGCCCGGATCCGGCAAGGGCTCGTGGGCCCTCATCGCCTCCCCGCCGCCGTCGGGAAGTGCCGGCGATGGAGTGGGGAGGGTCGGCCGGGGTCGCCGGGCCACGGCCAAGGGCTCGCGAGCCCTCGCCTAGCGATCCGGCGAGGGCTCGCGGCCCTCGAAGTCCGATCGGCCGGGGCCGGCGACCTCGCCGACCCTCCCCCTCCGTCGCCGACCCTTCCCGGCGACGGTGGGGAGGCAGCGGCAGCGAGGGCTTAGCCCTCGGTCGCCCGTTCGACCTCCCCCCTCCCCTTTTTTTAATTTTTCTTAATTTTTTAAATTTTTAAATTTTCTTATTTTTAAAATTTTTTGAATATTTTAAATAAAATTAATTTTAAATCTAATTTAATTAATTTTTATATTAATATTTACACGTAGACACAAAATGGCGTCGTGTTTGCATTTTCTCCGCCACGTTAGCGTGCAAAACGACGCTATTTTGGACCAAACTCGCCGAAAAGTCGCCACGTAAGCCATTTGGCCGGATTTTCGCCGGAGTGGCACTTAAGTGTCCCATTTAACTTCAAAATTGGCACTCAAGTATACCACTTTAAAGTTATGGCACTTAAGTATCCTCCCGTGCCAAGTTATGGCACTTGGGCTGTTCTTCTGCCAAGGTTAAAGACAAGCTTCTAGAGGAAGTTAAATGTTGACTTCACCAGGACATATAAATAGAGCATAGAGAGGTAATCCCCATACCAATCAAGGTATAAGAAAGGAAATAGAGCTGTAGTCACACTAGAGGCAATTTATGTGACGTCACCATGACGTCATCATCGGACACTTGTCCAAGGCAGTGGTGATGTCGGCGGGATGACGTCATCACCGCTAAGGCAGTTCATGCGCCGAATGCGTGAGGCTGCATGGCGCCAACTCCCAACACCACCTGGGTGCATGGTGGCACGCGAGGTCGTTTTCGGCCTCTGCTGGAGACGTTCCACCCACCAAAATGCTCATATGGACGAGAAGAAGTCATATATGGAATCAAAATACACTTTCATCAAACCAAAAAATATGAAAACGAGCAAAAACGTTCCGATTCATCGAAATTCTCATTGCCAGTGCATTTGGCCTTTGCCAAAGGTTTGCCACCCATCGAAACGCTCGGCTCGATGAGACGAATCCAAATATGTTTTCAAAATCGAGTTTCAATGGGCAAAATTTTTGAAAACGGGCTGAAAGCAACAGTTCAGGTTCTAGACTATGAGGCTCTGATACTAGATGTTGGCCAACGAAACGGCATCCTAGGATCAACGTAGCTAGAAACCCGAACATGTAGGAGGAGAATACGAAGGTTTGCATACCTGATTTGAAATCCTTCGTTCTTTATTTGGAATGACGACGATCCAATGCTCAAACGACGAGCCGACGCTCAGGTTCTTCTCCTCTTTGACCCTTGGTTCCTAGCTCGATGAGACTGCCACTCACAACTTGCCTTATGTGAGGTGAGAGAAAGTTAATGGAAGAATGAGGGCTGGAAGATGGACCTTAGTGCTATTTATAGAGTTTTGGACGGACCCTCTCATTACGGATTGGACCTAACTCGACCCACGCAATGCCAAGCCCATATTCGATTATTAAGAAAATCTTATGCCTTACCTTATTAGACCAACCTTGTAAAACGATAATTACAATCTCAATTAATGTAGCCCACATCAAGAAAACTCTTACAAGCATATCCTAAATCGTAATGTAACCCATCAATATACAAAAGCTTATTAGGAAAATATAACAAGAAAAAGAACATGATGTTGTACACAAATAAGCATAACTTAGAAACCAACAAGTCACACCTCTAAATTCTAATGATGAGCGTTTCAGGTTTTAATTTTCTTTATGATATTGAAGCACGTCATTTTCGGTTCATTTAGATTTGGGATGCGGCATTAATGAGTGTGCATCTGGATTATTGTGAACCTCCTCACAAACCCAATGGGAATGGAAGAAGTACACTTCATTGATCCGCCGAGACTAAACAAAGGAGATAAAATAATGAAAAAGTGAATTTATTTTGGATGAGCCAAAGTGACACTTCGAGAGTTCATTTCGATTAATGTAATCAAGTCCTTACCAGGACTAATGAAAACATAGACTCTGAAAACAACATTGTCCCAATCAATGAGCTCAAACACACAAACATTTTCCTGCATGCAGACGATTTTCTATTGCAAATGTGGGCCAACCAGCAGAATAAAATGCCCGATGGTCACTCCACAGCTCTTGAGCTTCACCGTCCACGACCTGTCTGAATACCTGAAAGTCTCAATTTGCTTGTTTTCCTGAATATGTAGCCTGATGAATGGAACAAGAACGGAATCCCCATTTTCATTGTTGAAAAACCAACATATGGTGAACAAAGACCAAAACATTAGCATACACTAATGAGAGAATCAAATCACACACAATGTGAATTTAAGGCAGCAGTTGCTACCTTAAGGAGTTTTAATCAACAATAAACCATACAATGAAAGTCGTCAATCTCAATGTGCAATCTGAAGTTAAATGTCAAAATATACGCACCTAAAGTGCAATAGGGTACGTAGCTAGAAGAAGCCTTCCATGTCTAAATATATAACACGCATGCATTTAAGCCATGAGACGACAAGCGTGGGGAAAAAGCAAAGATTTCGATGACTCGAACATGGATGGAATCGAAAATTTAAACTTAAGTTTTTGATTCTTTCAAGCACAGCTAAATTAATGTTTTATCAAACTATTGGCTCAGTAGGACAAAGTAAAGTAAGCTTCTTCTTTTTTCCTTCTCAAATAGCTGATTAATATAACAAAATACAACATTATCTCCTATTTCATATTAAAATTATTAGTCACTAGATCTACACTGAAACTTCATAATCATAACAAGGCACCTCCTTATCCTTCAGGTCTTTCCCTTTAGTTATGGAGGCAGCAACATTCTTTGCAATTCGCTTGTCCATATCAACTAGTCTCCTTGTGTGATTAACATTTATATTCTACTTCTATAACATCGAATCATGTTATCAGATTTCTCCATATAAGATGACTTGGATTCTAATTATTAAGACACCTCAGCAATTGCTTTTCCAATACATCCATCCACAGAAAAAGAAGACGGTTCTTATCTTTCCGAACCTCCAGACACCAGCTTATTTCCCAATAATTATCCCTTCATTCTTTTCCCTGCTTCAATTACTCCATTATTATGATATATACATGATTTTAAACATATACCCACGAACACTTCGAGGAAAATAACATGTCATGCGGTTTACTACACAATGCAGCAAACTTGAAAATACACTATAGATTAGGGAAAGATATTACAACATGGATATATTTGATTTTCAGACATGCCAGTATCAGTAAATAAGCTTGGGATCTTACCAAGCCATACTTGACATAAGATGGCCTCATCACGACCTTAAAAAAGGATGCTCCGTTTGAAATTTGTTGGCCGATTTAAGGGAAGTGAGAAGCCTTGGGTGTGTGGGAACATGAAAAACCAGCTCAGGCTACCTTAATCTGCTAACTGTTTGGTCCTCCATGTACTTAAAAAACGACGACTGTAGTAACAATTTGTTTATACTTCATTAATTAGACTTGCCATGACAAAATTTAGCATAGGTCGGAAGTTAATAGTATCACCACATCGTTCCATAATCAATCAAGATTAAAACAAGAGCTTCTTAAAAACTATTCCAGAATTTGGAAAGAACAACGGAAAGAAAGTTACGCGAGCAGAAACAAGACATGTTAAACCGCAAATCACCCTCCAAATTCTCATGATGATGAGCAGGCTGGAGTTTATCGAGAACAAGGCGTCAAAGTGAATCCCTCATATTTTGACAAGGCATGGTGAGTCTCTGAAAATTTTCAAGTTGCACTATATCATCTCCATCGATGATGAGCTCAAACACAAAGAAATCTCCTAGGCAGACGCATTTCTCTCGCCAATAAGGCAATAAAATTGCTAGTTTGAGGAACTCGTGCTTTAAGACTATAATGTGGAACGAATTTTGAAGAAGAGAGCCCTAGCTGAAGAAGAAGAAGAAGAAGAAGGCGAGGACTGGGGAAGGTCTCTACAAAATCAGCTTCTGGCTTATTCAAGCGCAGTAAGACACCAAAATCGGAAGAAGTTACGAGTTTGCTGGGTTCATGTGGTTGAGAGAGAGAGAGAGAGAGAGAGAGAGTATGATCTTCTTCTTCAACGAAGTGAGTGGAGGATTGACTGTCCAGACTCGGCGGTGCCATCTCCGGTGTCGCACTTTCCTCTTCTCTCCGGCGACGACGACGATAAGCGCAGCTAGCTTCTCTCAGTCCTCCGTGAAGGCAGCAGAGGTTCCCCCAGTTTTGCTCCAGCGAGGAAGAAGAAGAAAGGTGGAGAGAAAGAGAGCCTCTGGCGTCAAGACGGAAAAAGAGAGCCCCGCTTTACTTCCTGCTATTCAGTGAAGCAGGAGGCGAGATCCATCAATAGATAGGGTTGATGATGATGCTGATCGGACGTTATCAATAATAGAAAAGTTACAGAAAAAGAAAAATTTAAAAACTTACGATGCTACCAAAAAATAATAGTACGAGTTGGATTCGAGAAGGATACTAAACAAGCGAAGCCTCAACGTGAAATAATAGTATGAAAATGGCTAATCGTGACATTAGAAGGCACGGCAACAGGCAACGTGATTATCTCACCCAATCACATGTATCGCCAGAAGTAATAATACTCATACGAGGACTAGGAATACTACCTAAAATCAGGCTCCATGCCAAGGACATCTAGGAGGGATAGGGAGGCGGGAGCATGGTGGTGACTCAACGGCAACTGTAGATGGCAAACGGATGGACTGTATTTATAATTAAACATCTACCTACGCAATTGATGGATGGCAAGCGGATGGACTGTATTTATAATTAAACATCTACCTATGCAATTGATGGAAAAGACAAACAGTGTTGATATGGAGCTCCACATGACTTAATTGAAATAAAAATGACCTAATTTTTGGTTGGAAAATCATCCGACGGGGATAAATGTATTGCAAAAATATAAATTTGGGGTTCTTAATATCATAAGAAAATTCATGTCATAGTGGACATAATTTTGAGATTATGACGTCACCAAAAAAAAAAAAATCACTATAGATGTGTTACATTCTTAAGCCTCAGCAATTGTAAGGGCAACTTGTGGAGTAATGATGTGTTCAATAGTTGGATCATTGGCCTACACAAAAGAGCAAACTTCGTAAAATGAAATACAGGCACCTGTACAACCCTTTAATCAGCAAGGATATATATCACAAACTCAATCTACAAACTTGCAAAAACTGCCAAAAAATATATAAAAAAAAAAAAATATGCAAGACAATTAACTATTAGCTCATTAGAAATTACCAAACTAAGGAAAAGGGCCGCTCTCTTCATTGACCCATTTTCCTCCAAGTCATGTTTGAGATATTGTGCAATTTCCATGTTCACTCCCATAGCTGCATAAATTTGCAGCACATCTTCAAAAATGATATTAAAAGAGAGTGTTTGGAATGGGAGAGCAAGATGAAGACTTAGAGCATCAAATCCTCAAAAAGCAACAAATAAAATAAGACCAGAAATCTTCACAAAGATTGCATTTAGTAATTGAGAAGTCTAGCAAATAATAGTGGAGCTAGTCAGTCAATGGATAAAATACATTTTAGGTGAATTCTAAACCTTCACTCCAAATTTGTAAGAAAATTCTGTGAAACTATTTGTAGTTCATTAAATTATCGAGGCAATAAAACTCGTAGAGTAGGGTATTATAACATTGGTATACAGCAAAAATGCTACATATACCTTGGTAATACTGTCAGCCTTCTCCAATTGCTTCATAAGACTAGCTTGGCGGTGAATCTGAGAAGCTTTTTCATTATGAGGAAGACCAACAGCAGAGAAAAGTGGGATCTTTAGTCCACAAGCCATGGAATTCATTACATCAATGGTGGGAAGTCCTGTTTGTATATCATCTCTTCCGGATATGTTCTTTTACTGGGATTTTTAGAATTTCCTAAGAAAGAGAAAGTTTATCCATTCTATAAGACACCACAAGAACGTTCTTGGGATTGCCATAGGTGCCATGGAATATAAATGGCTTCATGGCCAATCAAAATTACTATCACAATGACATAACTCACCAGAAATATCTAGGTAGGCCTCCGCAAGATTGGAGGAACATCATCAATGGGCTTCCTAGAACCATTAACTTTGCGCACTAGCATATCCAAGGATACAAGTGTTTTCAGAACCTGCATTAAAAGAAAAATGTGATAACTCCACGATAAATTTCTAAAGGTTCTTTTATTCATCCAAGATTAAAGAGAGTAAATGCTGATACAGCTGAATAGATTTGTGAACGCAGAATAACAATGCACTTTTGACAGCCTTTTGTGAGGCCAAGGCCATGACATATCCCAAATTATTTCTCATGCTACGAGTGAAATCTTGTTGCCAACATGTAGGAGTATTTAGTTCCCAAATACGGAAAAAAAGAAATCTAATTCTTTATTTCTATAGGATGATGACACATTGTTTTATTAGGAAAACAAAAACAAACAACATGCATAATTACCTCACCAGTGAACCACACAGTGGTGTATTTGTTGTCAATCCTAGAAGTCTCTTTAGAAACCTAACGACAAGAGAGTGAAACATGGATGACCAGAAAGCTGTACATACTAGAACTCCAAGATGAACACCCACCGGTCACACAAGCATGATTAGAATACTCATATCTAAATTTTATTGACAGAGAAACTAGTGAATAACAGAACCTACAGAAGTTTAAGAACAATTAGGGACATATAGAAAAGATTATTAGTCTTTTTTAGAGTCAAAATAACCCACACTGTGACTGGACTTCCATCACTCAAGAGCGGAGAGGATCTATAATTGCCTAATAGAATGCTAGTTAGACTCTTAACATTGTTCTCCTCAAGAAACTCAATCACCATTTTTTCAATTATTATCCCATATAATGTTCTCACATTTCATCACATATACCTAGGAAAATCTTCTTCATGCTCTGCTTTTTTTTTATACTTGCAATGAACGACAGAGAATTCACTAGGTCATTAGCTGAAAAGTATTGCACATAAAAGGGACCCAAGTAATGCAGTCTAACAAAAAAAAATGCAGTATCAAGAGAGCTAGAGGAAAAAAGAAGAGGCTTGCAACTTAGACGGAAACTGCATGGCAGCTTTCTCTCCATCAACTTCAAGGACTTGCCCGGTCTAGTTGTTCCATCTCCCTAGCGGATATTTACTATCTCTTGATACTTTGGTCCCTGATATACAACAAAATTAATCCAACATGTCAGTATAGGAGTTCACTGAACCTCATAAAATTATAACCAGTGAAATTGACCTTGACTTTGTCTAATATAACCAACGGCCTAGCAACACCAGAGATGGTCCTATACTCTGCAAGTAGAAGCAATTGTCTGAACAACCGATAACTATGACCCAGAGACTAATTCATGCTAAAAATTTGACTTGGACAAGAACTAAATACTTCCTCACCTCTTGGCCAATACAAGTGAAATGATAGAGATTGTGTAGATCTAAGTAGTAAGTGTATTGACCGTCATCATAACAGGGGCACCATAAACTTTTCAGAAACAAGAAAGCTACATGGAAAGCCTCGAAAACAACAATATCCCATGATTAAAGTTCTGATTCCAAGCACAGTGAAATTTAGATGGCGAAAGACATAATAAGCCACAAACAAGGAGACAAAGCTACTCCCCACAATACAGACAAAGCTTAATTACGAGATTCAAGCATCCCAACAGATTTCTATTGTCCGTAGCTCAAAAAAAAAAAAAAAAAAATCAGAAAGCGGAGAGAGCCGAAAGCTTACCCATGTCGATCTCCAGAGTTCCCTCTTCGATTCCCATCTCCAAGTCCCAAGCCACTCGGAAATATATACAGAGAAAAGCGTTGACTGAAGGACCGATTAGGAATGGCTAGTGAGTCACCTTCGCACCACAACTAAATCCAAAAGCGACTGTAGGATTCCAAAAAACAGAGGAAAACCAAACCACCGTTCGACTGAGTTTAACTCTGCACAACTCTCGCTCGCTGCGACAATTTCTCACGACATTCTCAGTTCAATCTTCGCTCGTTTCCAAGTGGTCTCGGATTCACGATTGGAAACACAGAAAAAAGAGAAAAATCCAACATGAACTCCATTGATGAGCAAAACGACAAGAGCATTAAACATCACTCGAGGCCACCAGATTCAAACCTCTGTCAAAACACGTAAGAATCCATGAAACGAAAACACAATTTGAACCGGAAGGAGAAAAAAAGAGAGGGAGAGCAAGAAGATCACCGAAGTTTCTAAAGACGGCGAGGGATGGAATCAATCACAAGGCGAGTGCAGCTCGGTCTCAAGGCAGCAGTAGAGAGCGAGGGTGATGGTGGAGTTGTTGGATGTATGCCCTAAAGCTACCATGTAATGGTTACATATTAGGGATTTCAATTGTACTATCATTATTATTATTTAATTAATGGCAGTGACGTATTCATTCATTTGTCAAATTATTTTATATTTACGAATGATTCCATAAGATCAGTTGCAACCAGACCCATTCTTAAGACATTAAGAATATATGTGACGGGTTCATAGTTAGACTGAATCTTTAAATTGTTCCCAGTCGATGGATTATTGAGTGAACATTAATAATCCTGTTGAGACTAGTGTGTTTTTAACTTCACCATTAAGTATTGGATACTTAAGGGAATGATGAGTAGCAAGTCATTGGATATTGTGATGCCTAAGTTAGAACACGAGTGTTTGTATTAGACAAGTTCACTGAACGTGACGCATATGGAACAATTAGCGACATGGAAGCTTTTAGCATGGTCTATCACGCCCCGATGCTCGAGCATGTGCCCATCCCTCGATGGTCAATTAAATTGCGACGTCCCAAGACACGTCGCCGACCCATTCATTTTAATGTGCATGCGGAAGCGAACAAATAAATCCCTAGACAACACAAAGATGGGATAGAAAAGCAACACCACAATTTTGAAAAACCACAACACACCTTTATACATAACATACTAGGTCATTTACAATACTAGTCTATTCATAAGTCTACAAAAGATCATTCTTCAAAACAAAGCTGTCTTATGATTAGCTAGCTAGACTCATTTGCCGATTCATCAGTCTCCACCAGCTCCGAACGGGATGGCGGGTCCTCCACCACGCCATCAAGAGCGTCAGCTGGATCCTCGTCTAGAGTAGCATCAACTACTGCAGCGGGAATATCAAAAGTCCTAAGGGGACCCACCTTGAAACCATTGGGTCCGTAACGGAACCACGCTCTGAA
Source organism: Eucalyptus decipiens (assembly GCA_014182575.1). Classification (NCBI taxonomy): domain Eukaryota; kingdom Viridiplantae; phylum Streptophyta; class Magnoliopsida; order Myrtales; family Myrtaceae; genus Eucalyptus; species Eucalyptus decipiens. Next base: position 14,974,798 of record CM024615.1, on the reverse strand, counting down.
TCAATGAGGTATCCTATGAGGTGGATTCTCTTTGACCCAAACAGTGTTCACTACAAGTTCATAGACCTAGTGACTTTCGAGATTGTGATAGCTAGAAACCCGCTCGATAACCCTCATGGGATGGCCAAAATGCTCATGAGGATTCGCCAACTAAAGACCTAAAAAAGTTGAGCCAACGACGGGGTGAGATAATGTCTCAATAAGTTCACCCTCTAAACTCCGACTAGGAAGGAAATACGCCTAAAGGCCTTCTGGTCATACACAAGATAGAGGACTTACATTGGCCTCAGTTCCTTCCTGTAAGTCAGTACAATTCATATTCCTAACCAATCAATTCAATTCGATTCACCAATCTGCTCAATCAATCTAACCAACGATCAAACGATCCACTCAAATCGATACCATCAGTATTATCTATCAACTCGATATGACCACTGCTCACACAAGCTAAAATAAACGGTCAATGTTCTCACAAGCTACAATATATGGTCATAGCTCTCACAAGCTGATATAGACAGATAGTAGCTCGCACATGCTAATAATATAGATCGTGCTCCCATAAGCTAATATAACGATCTTAGCTCACACAAGCTGATAAGGTATACTGCTCTCTCAAGCTGACGTATCAAAGCACATAGGCTGATATAATATACTGCTCTCACAAGCTGACGTGCAAATGGTCTCAAAAGTCGATAAAATGTATATTGCTCTCACAAATTGACATATCAAGCACATAGGCTGATACAGTATACTGCTCTCACAAACTGACGTATCAAGCACATAGGCTGATACAGTATACTGCTCTCACAAGCTGATGTGCAAAGGGTCCCAAAAGCTGATGATAAATATGCTCGCACAAGCTGACATGCAAATATGCTCTCACAAGCTGATAATTTATCGTGTTAAAAATACCCAATAAAAATAATCATGTATAGATACACGGTCGGCCTAAGCCAAAACACAATATATTTCCTTTTAAAAATTCCACTATTTTATGTAGTCCATAAACACATTTTTGGCGTTGTAAACTAACGCCCGGTATTTTTTAATTAATTATTGAAATTACCCTATTTTGGAATAAATACCCAAAATTATAATGTTCACTCAATTTGCACAAATCAACACTAATTAAATAAACCAATCATACCATTGTGATCAGCACGAAATTCTGGTCACCGGCCATCTCGATATAATTTCCGGAAAATAATAAATAATTAACTAATTACCAAAAATAATTAAATAAATACGATTAAATGCCATAAATAGAGAATTAGGTCGGAAATGCCTAATTAAATACCGGCCCGGAAAATTTCTGAACCTATCTAACTAAATATCACAATCTATCTAGTTAGTAATTAAGTCGATCTAACAACCTAACATGCAAAAACGAATAATTAAATTACTAATTCGTTCTAACTAATCATATAAACCATACTTAGCCTAAACTAATCAACCCTTAAGAATCATTAACTCCCTAAGCAAAGTTTAGTGAGTAAACTCACTAGTTTTGAAATCCGATGAGTCCACGACGACAGCAATGCGGAGACAGGCGACAAACTCCGAAATGGCGACACCCTACGAGGCCCGGAAGGGGTCCGAAATGGGCCTCGAAGCCCATGGAGGCTTGCTGGTGTTCGGTTCTATTGATGGGCTGAGAGAGAGGGCTAGGCGACGAGCTAAGCTGGAAATGGCCAGGTGGTTGGCGGAAGCTGCTGCGGGACTAGGCAGAGGCAGACAATGGTTCAGGCGACCACGATAGCTGGACAACAGCGAGTAGGAGACTCACGGACTCGGGCGCGCGAGCGGGCAACACCGGCGGGCAAGCGATGGTGGCAGACGGTCTGGTGGTGGCTTGTGATGGTAGGGAGAGTTGGCTGGCTTCCTCTACAACTTTTGAGCTCAAAAACTCTTCCAATGGAGAAAGGTGGCTACTGGAGAAGAAGGGGGGACAACATATGGCTTGAGGGGGCCACAAAGCCTTCTAGAAGCCAACGTTGTCTCTTTTGAGCTCATCCAATAAGCCCCACCTCTCCAGCCTTGGTCAGCAGCTCCTATCAACTTCAAAACTTTCCCAACACACTTGCCAAAGGGTCCAAAAGGTTGTGCACCAAGGGGACCTATGAATTTAGGCCCAACTTTTCCAAATTGGATCAATTTCTCTTCAATTGAACCTAAATGATCCCTATAAATTCCACCAAGGTGACCTCAACTAAATTGACATTTTTCCTCACCAATAGAACCAATTTGCATCCCAAAAATGCAATCAAAAACAGTTCTCTGAACTTTTCGGTCAAAAACGGCCTTAATTTGAATTTTCAACAAAAATCTCAATTTGCAAAAAAATCTTCAAAGGATGAGTCGACGTTCCTAAAATAAATCGTAACATGATAGAACTTTCAATTTATGAAATCAGATTCAAATTTGCTGTTAATTTCAATCTGGTGCAATTTTAGCGTAACCTAGCCTACCAGATAGCTTTTAGGAATTTTTTGGTGCAATTGACCCGTGGTTGATTTATTTCGAGCCACAATGTACATTTTCGACAAGTTGGGGGTTCTCGTGAAAATCTCGAGGTTTCAAATACGGGCACAGGATACCCAAAACGACAGAAAAATCGGTCTAGTGCCGATTGACGAGAATTTTGTAATCAGGCGGAATTACCCACACTTTAATTACATGCCTCTGTTGAATTGACCTATCTCCGACCTCTAATCGATCCGGACAGTGCCGTATTGACCCTTGCAGATTAGCACAGTCGACCAGTTGATTTTCGTCGAATTCTCAAGTCTATTGTGTTTAGATTCCTTAGCGGCTTCACCTGATAAACTAGTTATCTCATAAGTGGCCAACTTAGGGAAAAGAACCAGAAAATCATGATGTCACATGATCAATGTCTAATTGTTCATGTTTTGATCTTGTGCAAATAATCCTTAGACCTGAGGCATGGTGTTAACTTGTGTGTCGAACAACTATGGTTCACAGGTGCACGTAATGTCGAGTCATTGATCCATCTTTATACTTGATGGTCATAGTTTATTCATATACAAAATTTCAGGTGTACGCAATATGGAATTTGTCTCCTTATTACATGCAAGGTATATTAATAATGTCCTATGCGATCTAATTATGACACTGCATTGAAATCCTCGGCCAGGGTTGTAACCGAGAATAAATTGTTTATGTCTCGAATAAAATGTATGTCAATTAGATTTGTGCATATGATCAAATTGGTGACTTGACAAATATTCCATGGTCTTTATTTGATCGGGACATAATAAGACAGAGGGATTGAATTATATTGTAACCAAAACTGATAGGTTCATTATATTCTTAAAGCATTCACACTATCTGGGTAGCCATGATATATTGCTAGATGTCAATCATAACTTGTAGGACTCAAAGATTAATCGGGACAATTAATTCTTTTGGGAGTACTAATATGTTAGTACAAGTCTTATTACCGGTTTAGTGATTAACCTAGGGATGTCACACATCATAACCAATTAGGATAACGCGGAACAAGAGCGAAATAATTTTTTTAAATATGTTTGCAATTACTGCAATCTCATTGTGTCAACATGAAATTAAATTAAATGGGATTTAATTTAATTTGTATTATAGTCATGAGCCTGCGTGCATATGATGCACACGCATGCCCAAAGTGAATACATGTTAATGTATCCTAAATGCGCACACAAACATTATGTCTTTTTTAATTTTTTTAGGAATTGATTAATTAATTATTTAATTAAATAAATTATGCACATGGTCAGCAATTGTTGCTGACCGTGTGCAACGCACGCTATGTGTGTGTTTAATAAATGATATTTAAAAAAAAATAGTAAAGCTACGTGCATGGATGATCACCAACGGTTGCTGATCGTCCTTCACGATCAGCAACTGTTGCTGATCGTTCATTTTTTTTTTTTTTAAATGTTGCTTAACAAAGGGCTTAAAAAGTTGTTGCTAAGAGGAAAGAAATGTTTGTGTGTGTGTTTTGCGTGTTGGTACGCAAGAAAGAAAAATGGTTCTCTCTCATTCGGGCCGTGACTAAAAACATTAAGAATACGGAGGATTGTCTCCATGAGATTGCTAGCACGATCATAATGGTGATTATCCGAAAGTTTCCTCTTCCATTCAACGTCCGTTGGTGGTGTGTCTGAACTAGAGGTCCGACGTATGTGGGGCTCAAACTGAAGAACATCCAAACCGATTCGTTTAAAGCGCATTTCGAGAGATAATTCGTTTAACTCAATCTTATATCCAGATTTTTGATTAAAATACACGAACAATGCCTTCGGAGAATCATGTATAAAATTTATCATCTTTGTTTATGTTGCATTCTTTTTGTTAATTTTACTTATACATGATTCATTAAACCTTAACAGTGGTATCAGGGCCAATCTTAGGCATTTTTCGTGCGTTTAATTGATTTATAGTTCAAAGATATTTTGGCGTTATAATGGCAAATTTATTTTTGTTAAGAGAATCTCTTGCTCTTATGTGGCCTATAGAAGTTGATTAATTTATGTGATAAATTTAATCAACTAAGCAAAAATTGGAACTAAATCAATTTTTGAATCAAAAATCCGTAACTTGTTATACTTTGTGTTTATATTCTGTGAATGATTCGCGATTGTGAATTTATAGATGACAACGCAACTTCCGTTCGGAATCACGCTCGTGAAATTTGTTTCATCAATTTTGATTTCTTGATGTGGTTTGCATTGTTCGGCTTTAAATTTAATTAAATGCATAATTTTATTTATGCCTTCTGAAGCTTTAAATTTTGAATTTATGGCTCGCAAGGAAAGGTAGTGATCATGGAAAAATCCATAATTATTATGATTGTTGTATGGATGAATGTATGATGATTACAAGTATTCTTTTTGGGGTTGTAATTATTAAATGGAGGCTTCGTCCTTCCTTTTATATTTATTTTCATGAAATGTAATTTTAGCATAGTTTAGTATATCAATTGTTGATGTAAATGCTACGAGAGAGAATGAACCTTGGAGGAGCCATTGGAGGAGCCATTAAGCCGGTAAGCTCTATGGGCCCGGTCTTTGAAGAGTTCAAAGATTCAAGAAGAAATGAAGGGCAAGTCTCTATTATTAAAACATTAAAATGGCTAAATGGGTCTCTTTGGCTCGAGACCCATTGAACCATAATTTCATGATCACCATGTAGGATAGATGTTTATGTGATATCTATTTATTTATTATGTTTATGTTATCATGCATGTTAAATCGATTGATGTGCAAAGTGAGACCATTAATAACGACCCAAATCTCCTTATTAATAATATTAAGTCGAAACGGGTTTTGGATTCGTGGCCTTCCATCGTCATGGTTTGATCCAATTTTATAGTGGTTGATTGATCAGCTATGGATACATAGGGGTTAATTACCGTTCATAATATTAGGCCACTCCATTATGTATGTGATGCTGTGGGGTTGGAGCCAAATGATTTATAATAACTGTCAGGTGAGGGAATCGTTTGTGCTTTCAATACTTGCATGAGACGATGGGCTAGACTTAACTATGATCATGATGCCAATAACTGTTAAGTGAAGCTTTCATGGTCTAGAGGCCGAAGTTATGATTGGGACTCGCATATGATGTGTTGAACAAGTTGGTTCACTCACTAAGTTCATAGGACACCAATAACTATTAGGTGAGGTGGGCTTTGGGCTAATGGGACACCAATCTCCACTAGTAATCTTTACCCAACAAAGATTACCGCTTCCCATCTTAAGAAGTATTGAATTCAAATATAAATTTGGTGGGATGATCTATTTCATTTAAAAGCCAAAATGAAATAGTTATTTTGAAAGATACAACGACTAACAATTTATTTTCTGCAACAGATATATTATTACACTGAAAATGGTTGCCACAAACCCACTCGCTTCTATACTTGACAAGAATTGTTTGACTGGACTCAATTTCACTGATTGGGTAAGGAATTTGAGAATTGTTCTCAATTCAAAAAAAATTGGGTACATGCTTGATGAAAAGATGCCAAGGGTGGGACCCAAGAGGAGCGTGTCACTTATGATAAGTGGCGTGACGATGACTTAAAAGTTAGGTCATATATGCTTGCTTCAATGAATAATGAATTACAGAAGAAGTATGAATCTATGGAAAATGCTAACTCGATCATTTTGCACTTATTAACTTTGATAAGAATGGTCAAACCTCTAGATATGAGATATCTAAGGCATTGTACCATATGAGGATGACTGAAGAATCATCAGTTAATGATCATGCTTTGAAAATGATCTGGCATATTGAAGAATTGGCTAGGCTGAATCTCGTTATGGACAACGAGTTAGTTGTGAATGTAATCCTCCAATCTTTACCCGATTCCTTCTCTGGTTTTGTCCAAAACTTTCACATGTATAAGATGGAGAAAACTCTCGCTGAGTTACTTAGCATGCTAGTAGTTTATGAGAATGAAATGCACAACACGATACCAAATGTAGCGGCTATGGCTAAGGCTTCTTCTTCAAGAGGTAAGACTATTTAAAAAAAAAAATGGAAAAGGCCTGTCAAACCTGTTGTGCAACCGAAACCCAAGATTGATAAAGGGAAATGTCATTACTGCGGTGTCAAGGGGCACTAGAGGAGGAACTGCAAAAACTACCTCGCGAGCTTGAAGGTCAAACCCAAAGACCAACCTTATGAAGGTATGATGTCTATGCTTATTGAAACTAATTTTATGGTTAGTGCTGAATCCAGCTCATGAGTTCTAGATTCTACTGCAACTTCACATATTTGTATATCTTTACAGAATTTGGAAACAATCAAGATGCTAGGGCGAAATGAGATTGTCCTGACATTTGCTAATAGAGCAAGAGTTGCTACGTTAGCTATAGGAACTTTTCGTTTATGTTTGCCTTCTGGACATGTATTGATTTTAAAGAACTGTTTGCATTATAAAAATGATGTTAGGAACATCATCTCTATATCTCGTTTGGGTAAAGAGAATTATGAATTTTCTTTTGCTGATGATGTATGTTTTATTTATCATAATAGAAGATGTGTTGGTGCTAGCTTATTAACCAATAATCTTTATACCATTATAATGTCCAGTAATGTGATTACCGATGTCAATAAACAAAATAGAATTTATATAAATGCCATAACTAATAAACACCCTAGAGACAATCCAAATAAAAAATATGTTTGGCATCTTAGATTAGGTCATATTGGAGAAGATAGAATCAACAAGTTGAGTAATGATGGGTACATTGATCCATTAAATTTTGAGTCATACTCAACTTGTGAGGCATGTCTTCTAGGAAAAATGACCAAAGCGTCCATTGTGGGACATAGTGCGCGAACCGCTGACATATTAGAATTAATACATACAGATGTATGTGGACCAATTAATGAAACCGCTAGAGGTAGTTATAATTACTTCATTACCTTCACCGATGATCAGTCACGGTATGGTTATATATACCTAATGAGTATAAATCTGAATCATTTGAAAAGTTCAAGAAATTCAAGGATGAAGTTGAGAAACAAATAGGAAAATGTATTAAGGCTCTTCGATCGGATCGAGGAGGTGAATACCTTAGTACTGAATTCCTGGATTATCTTAAAGAGAATGACATTTTACCACAATGGACACCTCCTGGAATTCCAGAACATAATGGTGTATTTGAATGAAGAAGTCGTACTTTATTAGATATGGTGCGATCTATGATGAGTTACACTGATTTGCCAATATCCCTTTGGGGTAATGCCCTTGAGACAGGTTTATATATACTAAACAGAGTACCATCCAAATCTATTCCAACTACGCCTTATGAGATATGGCATAGTAAGAAACCTAGTCTTAATTATATTAAGATTTGGGGTTGTCCAGCTTTCGTAAAAAAAACTGAAAATTGAAAAATTAGAGGCAAGATCTAAACAAGGTCGCTTCATTGGATATACAAAGGAAACTATTGGATATTATTTCTATTTTCATTCAGACAAAAAAATTTTGGTAAGCAAGCACGCTTCTTTTCTGGAGAATCAATTCGTCCAAGAAGGTGGTGTTGGGCGGAAAATAGTCTTACATGAAGAAAATAATGAAGTACCAAACAACCGAGTTTAGATACCAATCTTCAATTCAATGGAAGCTTCTAATACACGACCTCTTAGAAGAAGTGCGAGAACGTCTTGCCCACCTTCTCGTTATAGACACTCAGTTGAAAATATTGACCCATTATTCATTGTGAATGATAATGATCAACTTGGTGATCCTAAAACCTATGAGGAGGCGATGTCAGACATCGATTCTGGTAAATGGCTAGAAGCCATGAAATCTGAAATTGATTCAATATATTCTAATGAAGTTTGGACCTTAATTGACCTGCATGATGGTATTATACCAATTGGCCGTAAATGGATCTTCGAGGGAAAGATGAATGCTAAAGGTCAAATTGGAACTTACAAAGCACAACTGGTGACGAAAGGATATCGTTAGAAAGAAGGAATTGATTATGACGAAACTTTATCACTTGTGGCCATGCTAAAATCCATTCGGATTATGTTGGCTATAGTTGCACACCTTGATTATGAGATATTCCAAATGGATGTTAAAATGGCTTTTCTAAATGGTTTTATCGAGGAAGACATCTATATGGAATAGCCACAGGGGTTTTGAATCCAATAGCGAAAAACAGAAGGTGTGTAAGCTTAAGAGATCCATTTATGGACTCAAACAAGCCTCCAGAATTTGGAATATCCGTTTTGATGAGGTAGTCAAATCATTTAGCTTCATCAAAAATCTAGATGAATCTTGTGTATACAAGATCAGTGGGAGTGCAATTGCATTTTTAGTTTCGTATGTCGATGATATACTTTTGATTGGAAACGATGTACAAATGATATCATCGATAAAACTATTCTTGTCACAGAAATTCTCCATGAAAGATTTAGGAGAGGCAACCTATATTTTAGGTATCAAGATCTATAAAAAACATATCAAGACAATTGATTGGCCTCTCATGGTCTACGTACATAGATAAAGTGTTAACATGTTTTAACATGCAATGTTTCAAAAGAAGATTATTGCCTTTTAGGCAAGGGATCCGTCTTTCTAAGGAGATGTATCCCAACACTTCTGAAGAAAAAGAGCAAATGGCGAAGATACCATATGCATCAACTATTGGAAGCATAATGTATGATATGCTATGTACTAGACCTAATATTGCGTATGCTGTAAGTATTACTAGCAGATATCAGTCCAATCCAAGACAAGAGCATTGGATAACAGTCAATAATATTCTTAAGTACTTACGAAGGATTAAGGATTTATTCTTGATATATAGAGAAGGAGAACTTAAAGTTATAGCTTATACGGATTCCGATTATCAATCGGATTTTAATGATTATAAGTCTACATCTAGGTTTGTCTTTACATTCAATGGTGGCGTAGTTAGTTGGAAAAGTTCCAAACAAAGCATAACTGGCGATGTGACATCCTAAATTTCCAATTTTATTTTCAATTAAATGAATCGGGCTTTTCATGGACACGCATATAGTTCTATTCTCTGAGTTAATCACTCATGAGATAACTAGACTATCTGGTGAAGCCATTAAGGAATTTTAACGCAATAGATTTGAGAATTCAACTAGAAATTGACTGCTCGATTGTGCTAATCTGTAAGGGTCACTATGGCACTATCAAAATCCATTGGAGACTGGAGATAGGTCGATTCGACAGAGGTATGTGATTAGTGTATAGGTGATTCCACCAAATTACAAAATTTCTATCGAACGACAATAGACTGATTTTTTTATCATTTCTTTACCATGTGCCCATATTTGAAACCTCGAGATTTTCACGACAACCGAAAGTCGCCAATGTGTCAAAGATGTACAATGTGACTCAAAAAAAATCGACCACAAGTCAATTACACTAAGAATTCCTAAAAGCTACCCGGTAGACTAGGTCATGCTAAAATCACACCAAATTGAAATTAACCGCGAATTTGAACCTGATTTAAGTTCTGTCATGTCATGATTCATTTAGGAACGTTGACTCACATTTCAAATATTTTTCTGCAAATCGAGATTTGTTGCAGAAATTCAAAGTAGGGCCGTTTTGGACTGGAAAATTCATATGATCGTTTTTTATCTCATTTTTTGGATTCCAGTTGGACAAATTGGCGAGAAAAAATGTGAATTCAAGTGTGGGTATCTCGGTTGATTTTATGGACATCAACTTGAACTCAATTAGAGGAGAATTGGTTCAATTTGGGGGAAATTGGTCCAAAATTCGTAGGACCAAGGGGCAGCAACTTTTGGACCTCTTCAATGGCTTCTAGAGGAAGCCTTGGGTGTGCAAATTGGCCATGGATGACAGCCCAAGGGGTGAGGGCATGAACTTGTGCATAAAAGGATATTTTGGTTGACTAATGAGGCAAATGGGAGCCCCTTTATCTTCAATAGCTTCTTCTTCTTCTTTTGGTCACATTTATCCATTGTTGAAGCTCTGGTGTTGACACCTAATTTTTTGGGGTTGATTTTTGCTAAATTAAAAAAAAAAAAAAAAAACACACATGGCATATAGTTTAGAAACATTTTATTTTTATTTTCATTTTTTTTTTTTATTTTAGACCGTCGGTGAAGGAAAGATTTTTTACATATTCCATTAAATTTTTCACATATATTATCTTGCGCAAAAAAGGAATTTTTTGGATAGAATATGTGAAAAATAAAAAGAGGGAATATTGTGCGAGGTGGGTATATTTCAACGATATATTTAGGTGTATCATGTGCGAACAAAAAGGAAAAAACATATACAGCAAAGATACATTTTTTAGACCTATATAATACCTCGCGTGCAATTTGTTGTTTCTTTTTGGTCTCCGGTAAAAAGTACACGAAAAAGCAAAAGGTGAAAAGTGAGTGAGGAGAGAGAGAGACAAAAACCGAAAAAAAAAAAAAAAAAAGGGGGGAAACCCTAATCGAGACTGTTCATCTTCCCGAGGGTTCCCGGCCTTGCCGGCGCCGCACCACCACCGATCCGCCTCCACCGCGTCCGCCGGCCCCACGAGCAGCGCTACCGCCCTGTCGATCTGTTGCCGGAGCTACAATCCGAAGCTCGCACCGCCTCGACACCGCCTCTGCTCACCGCTTGCAGATCTGAGATCCCCACAGCAGCCGATTCAGATCCGACGCCGTCCCTGCCTCCTCGTCCCCACTGCGACCCAACGACATTGCCGGATGCCGCGCCCTACAGCCAGATCTAGACGCCGGAGCTCCTCGCCGCGGCCGCCCGAGGCCCCAGCCGTCGTGCAGCGGCCCACCGTTCAAACCCGCGGCCCGACAACCCATGATCCGCGATCCGCGCTCCTGCTCCGTCGCCCCTCCTCTGCCCGCGAAGTCACTGCCGCTGCCAATCGTGATCCAAACGCCAGAGCTCCTCGCCGTGCAGCTTTCCCCCCGCGACGCCCCCTCGACGGAGACCCTTGTCGGCGATTCCCCAAAAACCGGCGGCCAAGATTTCCTTTTTTCTTTTTTAATAAAAAAGAAAAAAAAGTTAAATTAGGTATTTTTGCTTTACTTTATTAGGCAAGTTTAGGTTTTTCTTTACTTTTCATTATTATCTCTTTATATGTTGTTTTCTTTGGTCAAAATACTTATTTATGCATAATTGAAAATCTCAATATATCACCCGATTTGCAATCGCGTCAGGCTTTTTTATTTTATCTATAAGGCTTTAGATGAAATAATTAATCAAGTGGGAATAAAATTGATATTTTGATCTTTAAGATAAGATTAATTTATCGATTTTACTAGCGAAATATTATCCCTTGATCTGAATGATGTGTGATTTTCTTTGGTCTTGATTGCTTTATTTATCTTAAAATATGTCTGAGTTAGAATATTGCATGTTTTAGGGTTATTTGCATATTTAGGTTAAGCATTCTATTTATCATGAATTTTCAAAAAAATCAAAAATCAAATCAATCAATTTAGGTTGCTAGATTTTAATTTGAATTACATGTTTAATTATTTGGCAATTATTAATTTCGAAAATTAATTTTAAAAAAAAACATCATGCACTTGTCATGTAGAATTAGGGCATATTTTGTACGTCATTGCATATTAGAGTTAAATTGCACTTAGTTTAATTCTAGATAATATTTTTCTTAATTTATTATAAGTTTAGGTATTTTCTTAAATAGATTGTGTTTTAGGATTATTTGGGTTAAGATAATATTTTAGTTTAAATTAGGATTTAGCTCAACCTAATTCCTAATACAAATTGAATAGGATCTTAATCTAATTAGATAATTTTCACATTTTTCAAATTTCGAATTTCATGAAAAATTCAAAAAAAATGTCATAGGTTAAATTAGTTTTATTATTTAGGATAAAATGCATTCTTTTAGGAAAAAGAAAAAATATCATATGCACATCATTAGGGTTAGATTCATTGAAATGCATATCATTTAGTATTTTTGCTAGGCCCATTTAATTATAAATTACATATCATTGGAATTAGGTCATTTAGTTAATATTGCATGATTTTCATTAATTAAGTGAAAACAAAAGAAATTGCGTGTTAATTAGAAATTATATCTAGGGTTGATGATATGAATTCTGATTTAACAATGTAGATGCTTTCGTTGCTATGAGGTAAGTCCTGCAATTTATTTATTGCTTTACTTGGATGTTAAATTGGTAGTTTGCGCACCCGCATGATAGCCTCACATGTTAGGGAAATAGCTTAAAATTAATTCAAGCTGCATGCCAAACATTTTTCAAAATAAAAAGAAAGGTACTAAAAGGGCATTAGAGAAATCTAGCGTAATCAAGTCCCCGAACTCATAAATCTCTGGTTCGTAGAAGTAAAGTAAATCTTCCATTACTTTACTTGGGTTTCTAATCGACCCACCAAAAATAAATTAGTGATGACTCCTAATTGAAAATCAATCGCATGTTAAGGACTTGAAACTAAGTTGTGAATTGGTATGGGCTTGAGAGAGCCCGAGTTAAGTCTAGGCTTAACAATCCATTAGCCAAACCCTAAGTGGTTTACACCTGAAAAATTGGTTCCGACATCTAGGAAGCTTAGAAAATTGCAGAGAAATCGGCAGCCCTTCCCTTAGCTCGTCACACACCCGCCAATGCCGTTGGAGTCCCTTGCTGTGCCGTCCAAGCCCCATGTGCCAGCTTGCTCTCGTGCTGCTCGTTCGCAAGCCTAGCTCACCATGCCACTCCCCCGAGCCACCTCAGGCCATCGTCGAGCTCCCCAGACCATCGTCCAAGTCATCAGAGCAGCCGCCGTCACCCGCAGCAGTCTCCGCCAGCCTGTCTCGCCATTTCCAGCCGCTATTGTCGCTCGGTTCAGCTTCTTCGGTCAGCAAGCATAACCGAAAGCCTAGCCCAGCCGTGAGCCTTTGTGGGCCATTTCGGGCCTCTTCCGGCCCTTGTTTGGTGTCATCGCAAGGTCGTTTGTTGCCTGTCTCCGCGTTGCCGTCGTCGTGGACTCACCGGAACGCTAAACCAATGAGTTTACTCGCTAAACTCTGCTTATGGAGTTAATGATGAGTTTAGGCTAATTAGGGTTTATGTGGTTATTTAGAATAGATTAGTAATTTAATTATCCGTTTATGCATGTTAGGTAGTTAGAACGGATAGATTAGGGATTAATGTAGTCGTACTATTTATCTAAATAGGTTCAAAAATTTTCTAGGCCCATTTGGGCGGTTAATTAAGTATTTTCAGCCTAAGTTTGTATTTTTGGAATTTAATTGTATTTATTTGATTGATTTTGGTATTTATTTAATTATTTAATATTTTCCAGAAATTATACTTTTGGGATAGCCAATGGCTAGAATTTTGTGCCGATTGCAATGGCGTGCCTAGTTTCTGCAATTAAGTGTTAAATTGTGCAAATTGAGTGGTGATTATAATTTTGGGTATTTAATTCAAAATTTGGAAATTTTGGTAATTACTTAGAAATTACCGGGTGTTAGGTTTTGACACCAAAAATGGTTTTAAATAATATATCAAATGGTGGGATTTGAAAAGAAATATTATCAATTTTTCTAGTTCAAATTGACCATATACCCATACAGTTATTTTTATCGTGTGTTTTTAATACGAAGAAAATGGATCGAGTACGTTATTTTAATTGGGACATTTGAGTGCAAAGCACGATGTCTTGGCCAAGAATTGGATGGGTGCATGAATGGTTATGAGAACCTGTCCTAAGCTGTTGAGCTGGACGTGCCCCTATATGGGATGCCTTACCAATGGATGCCGATCGCAGTAGAGGCTGAGTCGATGCTCCTTTATGGAATGCCGTCAATGTAGTGACGTTGCCGTGCTCGATGGGGCGAGACGATGCCTGGCTATGCCAGAAGTTCACCGAACTTCGAGTAGGCCGTGTGTGGCCATGATTAACAATTGGAACGTATGCTGAGTGAAATTGACATACCGGATTATAGAATAAAATTCTGTGGTACGGAATGAGACATGTCATAACGATTTCGCCCTATAATCGGGACCCCTGTGGCTGTTTGAGAGAAGAATAGTGGCGTTCCAATTGTCTGAGTATGATATTGTTTATGTTTGTGATATGAACTGTATTGACATGCAGGAAGAACCTGATACGAGGTAAGTCTCTGTGATTGTGTGGTTGTATGGTTAGGACGCCTCTAGGTGTATTTCCTTCCTAGTCGGAGTTTAGGGGGTGAACTTGCTAAGATATTATCTCACCACGTCATGGGCTCATTTCTTTTCAAGTCCTTAGATGGAGCAACGTTGTGTACACTATAGGGTTCCGAGGGAGGCAGACTTCCAGCATTCCTATTCCCCAGTTTCCAAGGGAGGTAGACTTCCAGCATTCCACTATTTGGGTCGATGAGGGTCTTCCCCACCTAGTACCTCATCGTTTCGAGGCGTGGTACCTTCACAAGTCTGATGGGAGTCAGGAGAGTCCTATAGGTGGTTTTGACGAGCCTCCTGTCGAGACAGAGGAATGGGAAGATAGGACACCATCTGGATATCGACACCCCTAATAGTGCCGTGGAGGATCCGGAGCCGAGGACTAGAGAGCCTAGAGTTTAGAATCTCCGTAGCCCTTTTTGATCTAGACTTATGTACATAGATCTTTTTGTAGACTTTTGTATATGACTTGGTGTGTATATAAAAGCGTGTTTGGTTGTGAATCTGTTTTCCTACTTTTCTATCACATGCTGTTTATTGTCAGGGGATTCGTTTATGAGCTTCCACGTGTGCAATAAAATAAATGATTGGCGATGCGTCCTGAGACGTCACAAATTTTATCAACCACTGAGAGATGGGCATGCGCTCGAGGTTCGGGGTGTGACAACCGATTCCACCATTGAAGCAGAGTATGTAGCCACTTCTGAAGCAACAAAGGAAGCCACTTGGATGAATAAGTTTATTTCTGAACTTGGAGTCGTTCCTTCAATTTAGCAATCGATTACATTGTTTTGTGACAACAATGGGGCGATAGCTCAAGCTAAGGAACCAAGGTCTCACCAGAAGTCCAAGCACATTGAGAGACGCTTCCATCTCATCAGAGAAATTGTTGAGAGAGGTGATATCGCCTTGCAGAAAATTGCCTCAGCAGAAAACATGGCAAATCCCTTCATTAAGACCTTACCTCAGTCTTATTTTGAAAGGCATATTGACAAAATGGATTTGAGGTACCAGACAAGTTGGCTTTAGTTCAAGTGGGAGATTGTTGGATGTATGCCCTAAGGCTACCATGTAATGGTTACATATTAGGGATATTAGTTGTATTATCATTATTATTATTTAATTAATGGCAATAATGTATTCATTCATTTTATTTTATATTTACAAATGATTTTATAAGATCAGTTGCGACTAGACCCATTCTTGAGACGTTAAGAATATATGTGACAGGTTCATAGTTAGACTGAATCTTTAAATCGTTTCTGATCGATGGATTATTGAGTGAATATTAATAATCCTGTTGAGACCGGTGTATTCTTAACTTCACCATTAAGTATTGGATACTTAAGAGAATGATAAGTCGCAAGTCATTGGGTATTGTGATGCCTAAGTTAGAACACGAGGGCTTATATTAGACAAGTTCACTAAACGTGACGCATATGAAACGATTAGTGACATGGAAGCTTTTAACGTGGTCAATATCTAATTGTTCATGCTTTAGTCTTGTGTAAATAATCCTTAGATCTGAGGCTTAGTGTTAACTTGTGTGTCGAATAACTATGGTTCACGGGTGCACGTAATGCCAAGTGGTCATAGTTTGTTCATATAAGAAGTTACAGGTGTACACAATATGGAATCTATCTCATTGTTACATGCAAGGTATATTATTAATTATGTCCTATGCGATCTAATTATGACACTGCATTGAAATCCTCAGCCGGGGTTGTAATTGAGAATAAATTGTTTATGTCTCGAATAAAATGCATGTCAATTAGATTTATGCATATGATCAAATTGGTGACTTGACAAATATTCTAGGGTCTTTGTTTGATCGAGACATAGTAAGACAGAGGGATTGAATTACATTGTAACCAAAACTGACAGGTTCACTATGTTATTAAAGTATTCACACTATCTGGGTAGCCATAACATATTGCTAGATGTCAATCATGACTTGTAGGACCCAAAGATTAATCGAGATAATTAATTCTTTTGGGAGTACTAATATGTTAGTACAAGTCTTACTACCAGCTTAGTGATAAACCTAGGAATGTCACACACCATAACCAATTAGGATAACGTGGAACAAGAGAAAAATATTTTTGCAAATGTGTTTGCAATTCCTACAATCGCATTGTGTTGACATGAGATTTAATTTAATTTGTATTATAGTTATGAGCCTACGTGCATATGATGCACACGCATGCTCAAAGTGAATACATGTTATGTACCCTAAATGCGCACACAAACATTATGTCTTTTTTATTTTTTTTAGGAATTGATTAATTATTTATTTAATTACATAAATTATGCACACGGTCAGCAATTGTTGCTGACCGTGTGCAACGCACACCATGTGCATGTTTAATAAATGATATTTTAAAAAAAAAAAAAAATTAGTAAAGCTACGTGCATGATGGTCAGCAATCATGCACAAATGCATGAGTCAGCAACCATTGCCGACTCATGCACGATGCTTCGTGCATGAATGGTGAGCAACAATTGCTGACCATTCACGCACGATCGTGCATGGACAATCAGCAACAATTGCTGATCGTCCCTCACGATGAGCAGCCGTTGCTGATCGTTCAGTTTTTTTTCTTTTTTTAAATGCTGCTTAAAGAAGGGCTTAAAAAGTTGTTGCTAAAAGTAAAGAAACGTGTGTGTTTTGCATGTTGGTATGCGAGAAAGAAAATGGATTCTCTCTCGTTCAGGCTGTGACTAAAAACATCAAGAATACGGAGGATTGTCTCCACAAGATTGCTAGCACGATCATAGTGGTGATTATCCGAAAGTTCTCTTTTCCATTCGATGTCCGTTGGTGGTGTGTCTGAACTAAAGATCTGACGTATGTGGAGCTCGAACTGAAGAACATCCGAACCAATTCATTTAAAGCGCGCTTCGAGAAGTAATTCATTTAACTCTATTTTATATTTAGATTTTTTATTAAAACACACGAACAACGCTTCAGAGAATTATGTATAAAATATATTTTCCGCTGGCGTTCTTTTTGTTAATTTTACCTATACATGACATGAAACCCCAACAAGAGTGACTCGGAACTCACTGAGCGGGGGAGCGCATCGAGATGGAGGGAGAGATCTGAAAAAGGTACCTGAAGCCAAGAAACGCTGCAATGGCGTCGTTGATGGCGTCGTTTGGAGTTTTTTCTATGCCTTTTTCAGGAAAAGAAAAGGAAAATGATGGCTGAGTTATGGGATGAATCTTCATCTCAAGGAATTCCATCTTTTGTGCAAGTCTTCCTTTTGACGGGCTTCTCCGACCGGCGGGAGGGCCGAGAGTGAACTCAAAGATTTCATCCTTCGAATTGGCGGATCCTATACACCAGCCCGACATCCCCATTGTGCGCAGCGTAGGAGGGCAAAGCTAAGGATGCAAGCAACCGCATTTGTAATCCGAAAGGCGGCAATGAAGTGAGAGTGAACAGAAGGAAGCAAGAATCGATAGAACGTATACTGGAATGAATCCAAATTGGACTCGGAAGTTCAATTGGATAGGAAACGATCTCGATGGAGGAAGACTTGGTAAAAAATGAAGATAGACATAGAGAAAATGATGCACTGCGAAGAACTTGACCCACGTAGTTTCCTAGTCGTTGAATGTGCTGTGTCCTCTGAGCAGAATGCGTTCGTTGAATTGAGCAAGAGAGAAACAGAGAATGAGACGACTCTGTAACAAAAAGCGGAGGAAGGAAGATCGCACCATGAGAACTATCCGCGGACAGCCAGTTCCTCGCTTACATTCAAGCGATGATGATATCTATCAGATTGACAGTCACACTTCCCATCAAGTCATTTCATCTCCGATTCGACTCTAGGATTAATTTCAATACATTCCAAATCCGTCCGTTTATATCTGTTTCGTTTCGTTTTTCTCAATTCTCTCACTGTCTTCCAAATTCCCATTGCCGTCGATCGCACTGTGGAGGAGGGATCGACTTTGCAAGGAAGGTGTTCGATGGAATGACGAATTACATCTCTCGTGCAAGTCTTCCTTTTTGATCAATGTCTCGTGGGCTCTCTATATTTTCCTTTCGTGTCATTTCTTTTTAATTTTTTTTTCCTTTTTATTTTTTTATCCTACACTTTACTTCCTTTTCATCCAAAGAGCCACCACCGGCTTCACCTTCTTTGCCCCGTTTTCCCCAAAATCCCCACGCAAAATCCGAATCACCTCCATCCACCCCTTCGCATCGCACCTTTTTATTCTTCATTGTTTTCTCTTCATGCTCGCCGCCACCAATCTTCACGCTTGGTGTATTGTCTCGGAGGATTATGACTCAGATTGGCCTCGGCTGCTGCGGTTGATGAAGGGACGCCAGCCTGGCGAGAGTGCCAAGAGCGAAACCGAAGATTCTCATCCTTCAAATCGGCAAATGGTATCCATATGATGATCCATCCGACCTCAGCCTTGGCAAGAGTTGACAGAACGTATTCTGGAGTGAATACAAATTTGACTCGGAAGTTCAATTGCACATGAAACGGCCGTAACAATGGGTCAACGGCGATGGCGACATGAGCTCGAGATGGCCCGGCGACAGGTGAATGTGGTCCGAACATATGTAAGGACAGGAAAGTGACAACTCGAATCAGAGAGGAATTAGTGTGGCCACGCCTTGAATGCGGAATCTGATAGTGTCGTCCACTGTAGGGTGATCTGAATTGGCGGAGAGAGTCGGAGAAGCCTTCGATTGCAGCTTGGAGGAACAATTGAATGAAGGGGGATTGATCTCTAGCTGATGATTTATTGCAACCGCAATTGGAGCTCCACCAGCGATTTATCGAGGTCGAGCTCTTTGACAATTGTTGCTTCCAGCACCGACCGAAGCACAAAAAGCGTCGTTAACGGTTCGAAGATACCACTCACCGCCACAACGGCAGAACTCGACCACAGAGTTTCCTTGATCAACAGCCACAATTACGAGGACGTTCCGTCTCCAACTTAACTCTAGAATTGTCTTCGATTCATTCCTAATTTTGTCCGTTGATTTCCGTTTCACTTTTGTTTTCTCCCATCCTCTCGCCATCTCCCAAATTTCCATTGCCGTAGGTTGCACTTACAGAGGAGGTATCAAGTTCTGGCAAGGAAGAAAGAGAGAGAGAATCGGCGAGCATTATTTGTTGGCGAGAGCAAGTTCAAGTTTGAGAGCGCCGGGATGTCGCTGATTCTAAAGGTGCAAAGCCACTGTCGGAGGCTCGGCTGCTGTGTTTGTTGAGAGAGAGAGAGAGAGAGAGAGAGAGATGCGGAAGAGACGTGCTGCAGCGACGCAAAGATGCAGCATATTTACTTCGTCATGCATATCGACATTCAGTTAATATGAAAAAAAGAATAATAAATTTCGATTGCTTTTCACATGAGAAGAAACTAACAATCTTCAATTTGCAACCACATGCGAAAAGACTGATCACAAAATCTTCAAGAAATCGAAAAGAGAATGCAAAGAATCTGATGTAAGTTCACCAGAGCTTGCAAAATCTTGGTTGATATATGGCTTAAGGGAAGCGTAATCGACTTAACTGTGCTGTACAGTGCTAAAGGTCAGGTTGAGCCACCGGAAACCTTAAAGAAGCACCCAATTTGAGAGAGAGATTGTCTCCTGAATTCGAAATTACAGAATCGACATTTGTAATCAGCTTCCTCCGACTCACGACTCACGACTCTTGCCCACATTGTGATTGCCACGTCTAGGATCAAGGAAAGGTATCGTACACATTCAAGACCATTCCATCCATTGGAACAAAACTAAGCTTTTATCCACTTTGCTGAACCGAAAGCAGAATTCAGCTTAGCAATTCTGTAAATTCTGTTCTCACCAAAAGTGAGCCAACGCGATGCTTCCTCTGCTGTATCGTATTGCACAGTATTATTATACACCCAAATCTTATCAGTGGTTCTGAAGATGGATACTCTGAACATGATATCGTCCCTTTTCAATAAAAGCTTGAACACACACATCTTCCACCTTCAGAAAAGTTTCTCTCATCAATGCGGCCAGGCAGATGACTTTCCATAATGTTTGTGGCTGATGAACTTCAACGGCCATGATTTGTCTGGAAATATGAGAGCCATGGTCTACGGGCTTTTCTTAACGTGTCTTTGTGAATGAAGCAGGAACTCTCTGCTCAAGTAGACATTTTGCAATTTTGTCATCACAAAGAAGAGAACAACCAATGATATTTGAGGAAGACAATATGAGGATGCCTTAGGTGATCTAAATCCCAGAGTTGTCATTATCACGAGGATCTTATCAAATTGTTTTTCTTCAAATGTATTAACCTCATTGCAATTTTGGAGAAAGAATAATCGAGTATAAATTTGCTGGCTGGTTCAAAAGCTTTGCACAAGCCCTGCTTTTTCAGCTTACCTGCAGCAGTCGCAAATAGAACATGAAGAAAGCATTTGCTTTTTAGTTGTATTCTATTCTTGTTATGTAAAACTCATGTCTGCCAACATAGCAACCGTAAATCAATTGATCTGAGTCTTACTAATGGTCTAGCTTCCTAAGGCCTATATGCACACCAATAAGATTCTCAGCACAATCAAATCTAATATGATCGGCTCGGCTTGTTTCCATTATTTATGATATCCCCTAACACATGCATATTCACACACGGGAGAACTATAGACAGAGAATTACTACAAGGGTGAATTAGCTCTAACACGGTTTCTATTAGCCTAACGATGTGGAGAGTTCCTGATGGAATTCAAATCAAACACAAGAAGAACACAGTCAAGGGGAGAATTTGCTTATATATTAAGATTCACACCCAAAGAACCTCGTGATGAGCAGTTTGAACTTCTGTCCCTCCCCAAACTTTTTGCTATGAATGTGCATGGGAACTGCCACGAACTTTGCAGACCTGATCAAATTCCATTGCCACACAAAACTAAGGATACTTGGCTGAATGCAATTCATCCCCCAAGACTTCAAGCTCAATCGAAACATCATGGCAATCGCTGGCACATTTAGTCCCAACACATACATATGCACACACCAGAGATCTAGAGACAAAGAAACGCTAATAGAATGAAGTAGCTCTTAACACTTTCTCTTAGCATCAACTCTACAATGCAGTTTCTCTTAGCCTAACAACATGGATAGTTCTTGTACGCTATTTGAATCAAACACAAGAACAACACAATCAAGGGGAGAATTAGCTAATATATTAAGATTCACAACTGGAAAATCTTGTGATGAGGAGTTTGAACTTCTGTTCCTCCCCAAACTCTGCTGATGAATGTGCATAGGAACCACCATGAACTTTGCAAACCTGATCAAATTCCATTTCCATACAAGACTGCGGACTCTTGGTTGAATGCAATCCATCCCCCCGGACTTCAAGCTTGGCTGGAACATCATGGCACACGAAGGCATCTTCCGCTTTCAGCAAGACAAATCCACAATTGCTGAGGCTCGGTTCCTCACATCGACACTGATTGGTGAATATTCTATCTCAGACATCCTTTCATCGATTATGATGACATGGAAAATGGAGTCCCCTTCAGATTAGAAGACCAAAAATTGGCCCTCACAAATAGAGTAATGCTCTGCAAATTCATTCCAACCCTTTGCTAGCCAAACCATCTTATCACAGTTTTCCAATTCCACAAGCCAAATAATTGCACCATTCTCCCAAAAGCATCCTCTCGAACTTTTTGGTATTCCCTATAGGAACAATAAAACCCATAATCTTAATAAGCCTATGAGACCTGATTTCAGATTCAAAACGAAGAACAACATAACAAGAATGCATAAACCAAAAAGGACATCTTGAAGCACATACTTTTCAATTCATTCAGATTTGGAGTGGCATTAATGAGTGTGCATCTAGATTATGATCAACCTCATAAAACTCAGTCAGCATAGAAGCACACTTCCTTGATTCCTCAAGACTACATAAAGGAGTTATTATTTGGAATACTTAATTCATTTTGGACCAGTGAAAGTGACAATTACAGAGTTCATCTCGATCAATGTAAATCAAGTCCTAACCAGCACTAGTGAATATGTAGACTCTGAACACAAAATCATCCCTATCAATGAGTTTCTACATGCAGATGACTTTCTATTGCAAATGGGGCTCAACCAGTGGAAAAGAACGCCCCCCCCCAAAAAAAAAGAAAAAAAAAAATCCTCATCTACAACTCTTTAGCTTCACCATCCAGGACTAGTCGGAATATCTGAGAGTCGCAATTTGCTTAATTTCCTGAATATGTTGCGTGATGAATTGATGAATTGAACAGGAGCAGACTCCCATCTACATGGTTGAAAAACCAACATATGGTGAAGAACAGACCAAGACATAAGTATAACCTAATGAGAGAATCAAATTATACACAACGTGAGTTTAGGGCATTACTTGCTAGTTTTAGGAGTTTAATAGACAGTAAACCATATAACAAAAGCCATTAATCCAAAGTCAAGGTCAAATCTATGCTCTGAGAATGCAATAGGGTACAAATTCAGAAGAAGCCTTCTAGGTCCTATATATATTTAAAACATATCAATTTCAGCCACACAAATCACAATCACAGGGGAAAAAGCAAATACATTGATAACTGGAACATGGATAGAATTGAAAATTTAAACTTTAGCTATTTGATTCTTTCGAGCACAGCTCAAATAAGTTTTTATCAAACTATCGGTTCAATTTTACAAAGTAAAATCTTTTTTTTCCCCAAATCTGATTAATATAACAAAATACAATCGCATCTCCTATTTGAAAACAAAATTATCAGTCATTAGATCTACAATGAAATTTCATAATCACAACAAGCCAGCCCCTTATCGATTAGGTCTTTCTCTTTAGTTATGGAGGCAGCAACATTCTTTGCAATTTGCTTGTCCATATGAACATAGTCTCTTTGTGCGATTAACATATATATTCTACTTCTTCGACATTGAATCACATTGTCAAATTTCTCCATATAAGAGGACTTGGATTCTAATTCTAAGACAACCTTAGGAATTGCTTTTCCAACGCATCTAGCCACTGAAAAAAGGACCCGATTGTTATCTTTTCGAACCTCCAACCACCAGCTTATGTCCCAATGATAGTCCTTTCATTCATTTCCTATTTCAATTACTCCATTGTTAAGATAAAATTGCTAGTTTGAGGAACTGATGCTTTTAGACTCCAATGTGGAACGAATTTTGAAAAACAGAGCCCTTTGCTGAAGAAGGAGGCGAGGATTAGGGAAGGTCTCTACGAAACCAGCTTCCGACTTCAACCTAATTCACGCGCAATAAGACACCAAAATTGGAAGAAAAGTGAACTTATGAGTTTGCCGGGTTCAAGTGCGAGAGAGAGAGGGAGAGAGATCTTCTTCTTTGATGATGTCAGTGGAGGACCTCTATTGGTCCATGATCTGAAGTAGTGGACTGAGAAATTTACACGGAACGAATTTAAAAAGCAGAGCCCTAGCTGAAGAAGACGACGACAATTGAGGAAAGGTCTCTACGAACACCGGAAGAAAATTACGTGCAATAAGACACGAAAATCAGGAAGAAATTTTGGCAGACGGGAGGAATGATATGTGCAGAAGCGTGAACTTACGATTCGTCGGATACAGATGCGGAGAGAGAATGATCTTCTTCTTTGATGAAGTGAGTGTAGGACTGACTGTCCAGACTCGGTAGTGCCATCTTCTCTCAGTCCTGGCAATTCCCGACGCTTCCTTTTCGCTCCGTCCTCCGTGAATGCAGCAGAGAGAGCCTCTGGCGTCGACAAAGAGAAGGAGAGCCCTGCTTTGCTTCCTGTTGTTCAGTGAAGGAGGAGGCGAGATCCATCCATAGATAGGGTTGACGATGATGCTGATCGGACGTCATCAATAATAGAAAAGTCACAAAAATATTTAAAAAGACTCACCGTGGTGCCGAAAAATAAAGTAAAAGAAAAAAGAACGGATGGGAGAATGACGTCAATTGGATCTTACCAATTCTATGTGCATTTGTTTATGCTGATAACTCTTGAATGGTTGTATTGAGATCATCACCCTCCTCCCAATTCCCTTCCCACTTGTATCTGAACAGTGACACAAAATATAGTTCCGGTGTGCTTAGCGTACCCTTAGAAAATGTCTTCATTTTCTGGCACTCTTCCACTTTAATTCCCCTCAAGAATGGGAACCGAAAGCTGCAACTTGGAATGGAGGAGAAGCATTGTAGGGTTGGCAGATGTTGGAGTGTCAACCACATTAGATTCCTAAAAGAAATCACTTTTTCTTCTCCGTTTCCATCGTTGGCCATTACTTCTTTCATTCTTTCACATCCTATTATCATCATCCGTTTGAGATGCACTAAATTTGTGACTGCTGAAGTTGTTACTAAATATACCAATCCAGAGGAATTCTTCACCACTAACTTTGTCAGATTCTGGAAGGATGTCGTAGTTGGAAATATTGTCGTCAAACGAGGACAATCCCAAACCTCAAACGTTTCGATGCTCTGAAGAACTGTCAACACTAAAGAGTCTTCTCTCCACACACGCTTTAGGTTGTGTAGCTTGTTTAGCTTGTTTAGCTTAAGTTCTCTTAAATTTTCAAGCATAGAATGTTTCCCCTCTTCAACAAGCTCTTCATCCGAGAATATATATTCAAAGGAGCTACAGAATACCTCAAGACTTTGTAGATTCTGAAATCTCTCTAGGAGGAATACGGAAGGAAAGATGGTCTTTTCATCATGAAAGCATGCCAATGTTAGTGATTTTCGTTTGCTAAAGACGTCATCGGGAAAATTTCCATCTTGTATCATCTGAATATCGTTATTGACTAATAAAAGTCTCTCAAAGTTGGCCAAATCCTATCAAATAGCCAATACAACAAGAGAAGTAAATTCAACAAAGTTTCGGCAATAAACATGTGTTGTAAAAAGTAAACCTATTTAGATGATTTGCATGGAAGGTGGCCATCTCCTTAAGTTCATTATATCTCAAGAACCTTTTTTTTCAAGACTCAAGCTTTTAAAAGTCTCAAGAAATCTAAATTCAAGATCCCTGCACTCACTAAATTCATCTTTTGTTAGGAATATCTTATCTTGTCAACAAAAATTTATCATCTTTAGAATCTTATGTAACGGGATGCACTCATGATGTTACTAAAACATATGGGGTCCACAAATTTAGAAGTGTGCTTAAGATATAAGAAATACCTTATGTTGTCCACAAACATATAGGAAAGGGGTTCTAGTTTTCTATAGTATTATAATAGGACAACACGGCAACTATGAAGTGCACCAGTGTATTAAAAAATACAGTAGAAAATGGTGCACTAAGGAACTAATGTTATTTTTGTTTTAAAAAAGAATTGAATTGATTTTTTTAGAGTTTGTTGAAGATGAAATAGAGAAGAAAAGTTCAAATATGTAACACGTGTCAATAATGGAGAGGACCTCTCGTCAAATTCTTATTGATGTCGCCAAGGAACAGCATTAGGTTACATTAGGAATATACTTTGTTGTCAATAGGATACTGTAAATATTTTTGTAACTCTGGGTAATAGAATATCTTATGCATATCCACAAATGAAAGTACACATAAGATATTAGGAATATCTTAATGTTGTCGACAAACTAATAGGTAAGGGAGATCATCTTTTCTATAACATTATAGTGTGACATGATATGCAATGGATATGATATTAGTGACTGCTTTAAAGAACAAAGTAGAAACTAAGGGAGAGCAGCTATAATCATACCCTCTCAAATGAAGAGTGTGCTTCTTGATCTAAAAGGTCTTGTTGATCATCTTTTTGAGCCCATTTGTTCATGGATGCCGCAAAGGATAACATGTTCAATTTGTCACAGTGAGTCACTCGTAATTCCTCCAATAATGGCCAATTCAAAGTGGGCAAGTTAGGACAGAAGCTCTTGAGTCGTAGCATGTCATGTAACACCAAAGAGGTTAGTTTCGGGAAAAGATCTTGAGTAGTATTGGAGCGTGGAGTGTCATCCCCACTAGCGACTATTTCCTCGATCTCACAAGACTCCACTTGAAGTTTTTCAAGTTGGGTTAAACTTGTGGCCATCCAATACGGAAACAAATTTTCAAGGTTCTTACAGTTCCGAACCTCCACTTCCCATAAACAATCATAAGTCAGAGTTTCTTGAGGACTAGTAGTCCATATTTTGCTTAAATTGTCCATGTGGGAGAGATCCATCCATGCAAGTTGAGGAAATTTTACCTGCCATAGTGAGAAAAAAATGACACAATGAATGTGATTGCATTGAGTTATGACCTTCATACTTCCCTAGTTCTCACAAATCATGAGAAGTCAAGATCTTGTTAGGGAGGGGTTGATTGATGCTTTTATACAAGTTGACTGATGACTAAGGTCAATGATATTGCATTGCAACAAGCATGAAATTATAAATGCATTTATAAATTAATAGTTCGTTCATCATCAACTTTTGGAGTGGCTTAATTGACGATTAAGGGTACGTAGATTTTGGAGTGACGAGACAATGTTGACTTTTCTTGATTACTCGGCAAATCATAGCGATAACTTAAAAGTTTAGGAATTAGGCAAATGGGCCCTATGCATGTGGAACTTGGGCTCGTTTTTCAAATGGTTGCTAAGCAGGTCTCCCGAATTCCGGTTTTGTACCTTTCAACTTCATCCTAATCCTCCCCTCCTAAGTCCTCATTTTTTTTTTATAGTAGCTCGTGTAGAGAGAGAGAGAGAGAGAGAGAGAGAGAGAGAGAGAGAGAGAGAGAGAGAGAGAGAGAGGCTATTTCCAATTGGGTGCAAGAGCACCTAAAGCATAACAAAACCTACAATACAAAAGTGAAAGAGAGAGAAATGAGAGCCCCCCTATTTATGTTGATGCATGAATGGAGCCATTGACTAAACATTAATGATAGCTCACTCAACTGTTTATCTACTCAATTAAATGAGGACAAAGACGAATATGGATTCCGCAAAACAATGTTGACACCATGGAGGAGTGACAAGTTGTATTTTTGTAATGAATAAGCAGGAAGACTGGCAAAAAGTTTAGGGAGCTTGCTAGGCAGTCCGATAGAACTATTGAAAAGAGCAACATTTAGATTCATTGATATAGAATGAAAATTTTTGTCACGTTAGTTTCATCAGCAAAGATCGGTTATGTTTTAGATTTGTTTGCTTCAAGGTGAACATGCATAACAATTAGAGAAAAAGCAAGGGTATGGTGATGATGAGCCAGTCAACTAAGGATATGACTAGCGGGTGCGAAGAACTTAAGCATTGTATGTATTGAAGAAGGAATGGATGAAACTAATGCTTGGCTCAACATTATTTCCTCTATTTACTATGAGCACTGCTACTTATTCATAGAATAGTACTTATGAATCTTCTAATTAATACAGTTCACTAAAGAGAAGAGTCAAGAAAAAAAATAAAAATAGTAACTTCAATTGTTCATAACCTTTTTCTTTTTTATGTATGGAAAATTTTTGTATTGAAAGGAAATAATTTCTTAATAGGCATGGGCAACATAACGACTTGTATAAATAACATAATGTTATGATCTCAGCAAAAGCAAGTTGGGTCAATTTACTAGTTTTACATTGGACCATTAATAACATCCTGGAAATAATATTTATTCAGATTTGAGGTGCAAAAATAAAAATAGAATCTTGCGGTGTACCAAGTGATCCACCCCTTCGCAAAAAGTGGGTGTGCATCCGTTGATTGCATTTTGTTCGTATGGAGAAAATCAAAAGTTTTTTCTTTTCACTACATCATGACCTCCAACGAATTGTCCATTGAATAGCAAGTATTGATATTTTTAATTTGGTTACAATATAATTAATGCAATCACGACTTGTCATATATATAAAACAGAATGACTTTCCACACTTCCTTAAATCTATCAATATTCTTAATTGATGATTTTGATGATTTTTTGAAATTATCTAATAATGTGGGAGAAATCAATCATTATATGATAGCTCATATTTGACACGAAAATGAAATTAATGCTATCACAACTTGTCACTAATAAAAGATCATATGACAATTTTCATACTTTTCCAAATTTATTAGTATTGTTGCTTGAGTGTTATAATGACTTTTTGAAATATTCTTAGAATGCAAGACTAGGTATTACATAACAACTTATACTTGCAAATGACATTATAAATAATTAATTAGCGATATCTCTCACAATTAAAAAGTAAAGAAATGTGTAGATACTTGTTATAACTACACATACTCGCATAAAATAATAGAAAGAATTGCGCAAAAGTGTTCAAATAAAATAAAAAAGCATTTCCTCCATCAGGAAAAAAATCAAAACTTGTATGGAATTTGTAATAAAAAAAAGTTCAAAAAATCAAATTTGGGTCGATATCATGCATTTTCAAGTGCCTTGGGATTCGACCCAAAAAAGAGGCGTCGGAGGAGGTCGTCATTTATTGCGTTTAATCTTCACATGAGGACAACTTCAAGAGACGAAATGGAAGTGTTGACTCGTGATCGATTCATATTATTTTTAACTTTTTATGTAGCCAGGACATTGACTATAAATATGCTGACCTGTCCTTAAAAGGTTCATGAAGGAAACAGGCAGCTTTTTTTTTGTCATATGACTAAATATAAAAATCTCAAACCACCTCACTTTCCTTCTCCATCTACGCTTTCTCCTCCGTCTCCAGCCACATTGAGCCCAACCTTCCCGCCTCTCTCCACCGTCGCCACTGGCAGAGTTGCCGGCGCCGCGTTTAAGGCGACCATTGCTAGGTGTCCAACCCTCTCCGTCGTCTTTGTGGTCTGCCCGTTCATGATGCCGCTCGTCCATGGCAGCGTTCAAGCTCTAGCCATCTCGTCCATGGCCACTCTTCCCTGACATCTATTCCTCTGTTTTTTCTTTCACTGTTTGACCTTGCAGTCCATGGCCATCGGGATCTCAAACTCGCCATCAAGGCTCATGGCCATGGACAAGCTGCGGTCACGAGATCTATGGAGGAGCCTCCTCAGGAGCTAGGACAAGCTAGGCTTGCGTCCATAGGCGATACCAAATCTGGAGGCATGACTACAGTCCAGATCTAGACGAGCAATGACCATGAGCAACTATGAAGATGGGGTGGTGGCTCGGCCATGGATGGGGCCGACCACGAGCCAACCGGGGGCAACAACGAAGGGGACAATGGTAGACCATAAGCCGTCGTCGCTCGCTACAGGACTTCCAGATCTGCAACCATGGCTCTAGCGACAGCGGCTAGTCTATGGGTGCAAGCGACATTGGTCGACTTCCAGATCTACATCTTCATCGCTATGGACGGTCAGATTTCGAGATATGTGGAACATGGGACAGACAAAACAGAGGAAGCCAGCCATGCTCGGCTTCGACATAGCGGGGGTTAGCCTAATCAAGAAGCCGGTGACTCCGCCGTTGGTGACAGCGGAGGAGGGGCGAAGGTCGAGTAGCTGTGGACGAAGGAGGAGCAAGAGAGGGTTGAAGAGAAGTTTTTTAATTTTTCTTCGCCGGGAATCAACTCCCCGACCGAATCGACGCCAAAATCGCTTCCGCATCGGAGTTCCACTTCGACCCGCCATAACCAACAAGCTCCGATTCGCGTAATCGCTCAGAACCCACACATGCAACCACACGAGAGAGGAGGCAAGCTTCAGAGAAGCGATTCCAAAGCTTCCGATTCAACCATTGGATGGACCACCCAATCAATCGCCCCGAAAAAAAGAAGGTAGAGGATTGGGGGGTGAAGAGTTGTTATTACTTGACTGTGCAGAGTTGGTTCACTTTCTTCTTTTTTTCCCCTCGTCACAAAGAGGAGGATGAAGGTGAAACGAAATGACTAAGAGCGAACGATTCTTAGGGGCGAAGAAGCTAAGGGCGCGGTTGGTAGTGTTTTACGTTCAAAAATTATTCTTAGAAATAGAAATAGTTCTACGAAAAACACATTTGGTAATTGCACAAAATTTATGTTCTGGAATAGAAAAAGAACAAAAACAAGTTTGATAAACTTCTATAATTTTTTTATTTCTTTTAATTTTTTAATTTTTTAATTTTTTAATTTAATTTTTTTCTTTCTTTTTTCTTTTTTATTTTTTCTTTTTTCTTTTTCCTTTTTCTTTTTCACTTTAGCCGATCGCCGGCGACCGACGGGCGATGTCCAGGCGAGCTCACCGGAGCCTCGCCAAGCCAAGGTGAGGCCCGGCGAGCTCGCCGAAGGCTAGCCTGGCGAGATCACCATTGGCCAAGCAAGCCTCGCACGGCCACCGGCGAGGCTCGGCCTCGCCCGGCGGCGCGAGGTTGGCCTCACCTTGGCCTCGGCAAGGCCCGGCCTCGCGCCGGCCGGGGAGATCGAGCCTCACCATGACTCGGTCGCTCTAGGGGTCGATGAGGTCGCTAGCCCTCGTCCGGCCGGTCACCAACGCCGACCATGGCCAAGGCTGGTGACCGGCAAAAGGAAGAAGAAGAAGAAGAAAAATTAGAAGAAAAAAATTGTTTCTTAGAAGTGTTCCCGGGAACAAGAAATAAGTTTTTTCTACTTCTTGTTTTTATTCCAAATCTATTCCCGGAAACAAAAAAAATAGATTTTTCTTTTCCGAGAACAAAAGTGTAAATAAATGCGTTTATGTTCTTTTTTTGTTTCCCGAAACAAAAAAAAAAAAATTTGTATTCCGAGAATAGAAACAATTTTAAACAAACACATCCTAAAACACCAAATAGACTTTGTCTAATTTCTTCATTTTTTCTATTTTTTTCCCTTTGTCTAGTGAGCGCACCGCA
This sequence comes from Eucalyptus decipiens, assembly GCA_014182575.1. Classification (NCBI taxonomy): domain Eukaryota; kingdom Viridiplantae; phylum Streptophyta; class Magnoliopsida; order Myrtales; family Myrtaceae; genus Eucalyptus; species Eucalyptus decipiens. The sequence continues at coordinate 14,943,357 of CM024615.1, read as the reverse complement.
ACTGACGGAGGCCAAGGTGGTGGTATGGTTCACGTACAGAAATACGCCTTCGCGGAGGAAAGAGAGAGAGGGAGCAAAGCCACACCAGGAAGAGGAGAGCAAAGCTTTCCAGTGACAAGGTGTTATTGAAGAGAGGGGAACAAAAATTTAGACGGTTTAATTGATAGGTGGATCCAGCTTGCCATGTGTCCATCTGCGGATGATTCAATACGAATCTTACATTGTGTATTTAATGCACATAATATTTTCCCTTCAGTAGTGATGTTGATTGGATAATTTATTCCGATTTTTAAAATTTTTATTTTAGCTAGGACATTGACTAAAAATTGTCATCAAGTTATGAAATAAGACTTGCAATGTCGGCAACCGCCCACAGAATTGCTACTATTTATTATCTAGCTGTCCTTTTCTCTGTTTTATTTTTTCCTTTTTTCTTGCCATTTCATTTTTGGAAAAAGTAATCTGAATTTTCTCTTGCCAAACATAGATTGTCTGCAATATCACACTAATTATCACTCAATATGATAGTCTAGAGTTAATATTTATTGTATAATACAAGTACATAATTTGATAGGTTGTTGGAGTATAGCAATTAGAGTATGATTTGCAAACAAAGAAGACGAACGACTTCATGGATATTGGCCTTTCTATTTTTATTTATTTTATTATCAAGACCCGTTCAAGCATTGGTGATTATTAATATTTAAAAAAGTTGACTGCACTAATCATTATCGAAGTTTAGAGCCCTCCAATTGAAAGAGCAATTCTCTCTAATTCCTCCAATTTCATTGATTGGGAAGATGACTATGGTACAATGAGCTATAATAGATAAGCAATTTGTGAACTAGGCTTTTATAATTATGAAGTTTTCTTTTCCCATTTTCTTCATGTTTTATAGAATGACGCTAGTTTGCTTCTACATTAGAAAATATGAAGTGGGTGATACTTCATATTTTTTGCTATTTTTTGATGTTATTCTCTGTCTACTGTTTTGTTCTTTATAGTTGAAATTGCAAAAAATAAATGTTTTCATATGGTTATAGTCATAACTTTTTTTAAAATCCCTTTGTTATCAATTTTGAGGTATTGCGCACAGTATGATTTTATGAGTTCACAAAAATAACACTTCTAAAAATATATGGAGATGGACAATTAATACTTATGTTTGCTGAGGAATAGAAAATTTTAAATCTTTTAAGTAAATATTAATAGGTTATGTACATAGATCTATATAATTAAATGATTTTAAAACTGCACATAGTTATCAATGTTTGAATTGTTTTGCATTAATACTTTATGGATGTGATCACAGATTATTGTGGGAAGGCAAATATTCTAGTCGTCTTTGTTTAGGTATGAAACACGAGTTCTGATCAAATTTGAGCAAAGCATTGACGATTGATATTACAAACATTTATATCTAGCACTTTTGTCCGCACACATCATTAATTGTTTAGTTATACGCAAACAAATATGTATAAATGAAATGCCAAAAAAGCATTTGTTTGAGAGACTTACCTGTGGAGTGAAAAGTGAAGGGGTGCCATTGTCAATCTCCATTGAAGATTGCCAAGTTAGACTTCTCATCTTGGGGCAATGGGCAATGCTCAAATTTGACAAAATAGGGCATTCCAACGTATGATTCTTCCACGAGAGGAAACTAGTCAAATTGGGCAAGCATTCTAGATTTAGCTGCGTAAGATATGGAAATGTAATTTCCTCCACTGCGCTTCCTTGCCCATCTTCATCTACAATCACTCCTTCCATTTGATCACACTCCTTTATTTCTACCACGCATAGATTGGAAAGGCACCGAGCCATTGATGGAACAAAAGCATGTCTCAAGGTGCTGCATTTATAAAGGCTAAGATGCCCTAGACAATTGAAGCACATTGTTCCTTGGAGATCTCTATTCCATAGTAGCCTCAACTTTGGTAGATTGATCAAGCATAGATACCGTAGCCGAGGTAGAACCTGAATGCAATCCTTAGCCTCAAGATGTTCAAGATCAAATATCTCTTCCAAATGCTTGCAATTGAGAATTTGCAAGCTTGTCATTCCCTCTAAAACAAGCATCAAGCTGGATGGAATAGCGTTAAAAAATGATGGACATTTATCGACCACTAGTGTTTCTACTCGCCAAGATGACGTGAGAGGATTAAGTTCATTGTGCCATTTTCCAATAAGCTTCGGGAACTCAAACAACCTCATAAAATTAGTCCCAGCAAATGTAGCCTATCAAAAAATGCATCATTAAACGTAAAATTCTAGTTAGCAGAAAAGAAAACAAGCACTTTATTGGTGATAAAAAAAATCAAATTGCATAAAATTAGTAATTGAAGCATACCATTTCTTCAAACATATATTGGATGGTCGTGTTGAGGTTTCCCTTCCAAAAATACTGGCACTTCGTCGCTCCATACCCTTCATTCAAACCTACTTGTACTCTCTCCAGATTTGGTACCTCCATTGGTCCCTCGAAGAAGAACTTCATCTTGGGACATCTGTTCACAATGATATCTTCCAAGAGAGGGAACATCAAAGTGTATCCACCTAAGCTGAAACATCTCAACCTAGTCAACCCATCAAGCTCCATATGCTTTAATTGATTGAAAGCCACTACATGCCTCTCCTTTCCTCCCTCATCACCTCCCTCATCACTAATGACTTCTATCAATATTTCACATTTACTAATCCTCAATTTTGTGAGTTCCACCAAATTTGTAGCCATTGTTGGTGTGAACATATTTGATAGCCGATGACAATGTGACACATCTAGAGTCTTCATATGCTGAAAATAACTTGGAAAGGATGATGCTACTTTTAGCTCATGACTTGGGCCTTCTATGGCTTCCACATTGATGCTCAACTCATCTGGCCCTTCCTTCTTGATGAGTTCCACAATGCCACATTGATCGATCTCCAGCTCCTCGAGTTGGATAAGGTCTCTGGCTATTGATGCCGAAAACAAAGAGGTGAGCCTAGCGCATCCCTGAAGGGTAACCAAACGTAGACACTGGAATTTAATATGATGGTGGAGTTCTTTATCCCATACACAGTTTAGCATTGATAAATACTTTAACTTCAGCTCTTTTAATGGAGAATGAGCAACAACATTTCCATCTAGAGGAATTAGTGGCTGGAGTTTAAAAATAACTTCAAGGGAAGCACATGCTTTTGCCGTCAAAGTTTCCAGGCTCAAGAGCCGTCCTAGAATGAAAGAAGGTACAATGTGCACAAGCTTTTTGCATTCATTCACCGAAAGCAATTTTAGCTTAGAGAAAGAATCCGCAGGAAGTTGATCGTCCCATATCGTCTCGATGTTTTCCATGCCCTCAATATATAAATTCTCCAAGTTAGGAAACGCAACCTGCGGTACTCACATAATTGGTGATTCAGTTAAATTACGAATTCATGAACTTTCAAGATGTAAATAAAGAAGAGTTCCAAGATGTAAATCAAGAATTTACGGAATTGGTAATATCATCTTAAGTTGCACAAAAGAATAAAAAATAATAAAATGAAAATAGTAAAAATAAAAAAATTTCCATACCAATGTCGATGACTCTAGAACGGGAAGGCTAGTGGAATATATTGGAGAGAAAACAAAAAGTGCTATGTAGGAATTCTGACCAAAATGTGTTAAATATGGGCAAAATGGTAATTTGGATACGCTCAAATAACAACAATCTAATGACATTAGTGTTTCATAGATCCCAAACTCAAATAAAATCTCTCCCTTGTGCTTTTTTGGCTAGCCCAAGAATGAAATAGCTTCTATACGTAGCAATTGTTAAATCACTTAGAGAATGTCATTTAAGTTACAATATGGATGAAATTCTTCAATGAAATTGCACCATTTCGTAAATTAATTAAGAATGAGGAAGAATTTATTTAAAGAAACAAAAAGCAAGTCAAAGGGTAATCACCATTAGAGAATGCCGCTGAGGGATCACTTGAGGAAGAATATTAGCCATTAGAAAGAAAATGGAGAGATTGAGATTAAAAAGACGATAGATCAACCATCAAATGGTGCACTACAGTAAGAGATGATCTTTATCTAATACCAAATGCCTCTAATCAATATTAGATCGCTTTAAAGCAATTACATAGTTAGGCTAAGAGAAAGCGATTAAAATAGGGATCGCTTAATCCTACTCACATCATTCCACACTTCAAACGACTATATATATATTGAATTTTCCTTTTAAAATTGGTTTTCTGTTAATGCCGGAAGGTCCAATAGTTATATGCGAACGACAGATCATATACATATACTCAAGTTAAATTATAGAAAATTGTGCTAAATATCTCATTATAATAGATTAAAAATATCTAAGAAGGTCGACATATTAATCCCATGGGAGGGCCCATTTGTACAGCCTATTTGGGCTGCATAAACAACATTTTAGGTGAACGGTCTATTTCATTGCTCTATTTCATTTTCCACGGAAACATTCTTCCGCTATTCGCTCGACAATTTAGATGAGTCAACTAAAATGGCTGATTTGCGAAATGTATTTTATTTTTTTAACAAAAGTTTCATGAGAATGCTCTTGCAGTTCATGTAAAAACTAAGAGGGGTGATATCTGAAGCCTAAGACTCAAGAGGTCTTGCTCTGTTAGGCAACGGAGAAGGCTTCGATTCCTATTGCTGGTGAAGTTAAGAAAGAGTAAAGCTTCCTTCGACTAGGAAAAAAAATGAGATCTTGTAAGTGCAAATGAAGTCAAGTGAGTGTCTTAAAGGCCCTTCATCTCCAGCCTCTTGAACCTTACAGCTCACTTTCCTCTCGATTGTTTTTTCAATTGCTTTCAATATGCATGCATGCAATGTCTAAGCCCATACATGTAAGGTTGTTTAGAGTTTTAAGTTTCTTGTGAATATCATAAAGCTTTTAGAGATCCTATTCGGTAGTTGTATTACTTATTCATGCTTCGTGCAGGTACGATAAGAGATGTTCAACCTTCTTTATGGGAACTATTTGTAGAGATATTAAAAGTAAGAAGTTGCAACTCATACATGTCGGTAACTCTGAACACTTAAGTTTGTACGTCACTCATTTTCTGTTAACATATTTTAACCAAAATATACATTATAAGTAATTTTATCTTGGCTATGCTTATGTCCGATATATTTAATATTTTAACAGTGTCGATCATGTACCTCTTGATTGATGAGAGCAGTGGCGCGTGATCTAACGTGATCTTGATTTTGACTCTCTCGTGCACCTGTCATTGGTATTTCATTGGATGAAAAGAACATCACCATTTGTATTGTAGGGAAGAATATATCTACAAGACAATTATCAGTGATAAAAACAAAAAGTCAATCTTACACTTTCCACAAGAGAAGCACGTCAAACTTTTCAATCCTTCTAAGCATAAATTGGTTAACATCGGGAATGCCAAAGTTTCTGATGTTTCCATTCCTAACCCTTCTTCCTCCATAATGATCGCCTCCATCTTCTCGCAATCCAATACGATCAGTTTTTTCAGTTGTGTGAGAGAATTAACCATCGATCGGAAAAATATAAACCCAAGGTTATCCAAGCGAGTGATTTCTAGTGTCTCCAATCTATGAAAGGCAACCTGCAGAATTCACTCACGGAATTGGTAATTAATTTAAATCTCGAATTCATGAACTCTCAAGATGAAAATACCAATGAGTACCAAGGGGAGAGGGGGATTATTAAGTAGCCCAAAAGGAAAAGAAAAAGAGAATTTAAAAAAAAAAAAAACGGAGTAAAAAAATCTCAATACTATGTCGTTTCTAATTCCAATCTTCCCTTGCTAAAAAACTTCCAATATTCTATACTCTTACAATTATGGGTGGGGCCTATGCAATGATTAAGTGATTATATAAACACGGTACACAAAAGGCATGCATCTATTAAATTAGCATAGCTGCTTTTATTTGAAAATTTAGTCCTCCTTCCCATTCTTCGTATTGGTTTCTAAGAGAGTTGCCCATATTATATGCTTTGTGGATAATAACAAATTTTGATTACTAAATTTAATCGAAACACATTTCAAAATATTGTAAATTACTCATGGAATTACTTCAATGCCGACATTCCCTTCAATTTGTCTTGATGAAACCCCATTAATATAATTATACTTGCAAGACGTAAATTGAGGTAACTCAAAACCTATCACAAACTAAATTTGCAGGGATTTCATACAATTAGCTTGATGACATGTTTCTTTTGGATTGGGAAGTCCTTCCATTATCAAGGACGAGGATGGAATTGAAATCTAATGGACAAACCCATCAACAGAGCATTTACAATTACAAAGGACAGTCAGGAAATTTACATATAAGGTTATTCAAAGTTTTAAGTTTCTTGTGAATATCATAAAGCTTTTAGAGATCCTATTCGGTAGTTGTATTACCCATTCATGCTTCGTGCAAGTACGATAAGAGATGTTCAACCATCTTTATGGGAACTATTTGTAGAGAAATTAAAAGTAAGAAGTTGCAACTCATAAATGTCGGTAACTCTGAACACTTAAGTTTGTACGACACTCGTTTTCTGTTAAAATATTTTAACCAAAATATACATTATAAGTAACTTAGTTTTTATCTTGGCTATGCTTATGTCCGATATATTTAATATTTTAACATAGTGTTAATCATGTACCTCTTGATTGAAGAGAGTAGTGGCGCGTGATCTGACGCGATCTTGATTTTGACTCTCTCGTGCACCTGTCATTGGTATTTCATTGGATAAAAAGAACATCACCATTTGTATTGTAGGGAAGTATATATCTACAAGACAATTATCAGTAATAAATTCAAAAAATCAATCTTACACTTACTACAAGAGAAGCACGTCAAACTTTTCAATCCTTCTAAGCGTAAATTGATTAACATCGGGAATGCCAAAGTTTCTAATGTTTCCATTCCCAACCCTTCTTCCTCCATAATGATTGCCTCCATCTTCTCGCAATTTGATACAGTAAGTTCTTTTAGTTGTGTGAGAGATTTAACCATGGATGGCAAAAATATAAACCTGAGGTTATCCGAGTTAGTGATTTCTAATGTCTCCAATCTCTGAAAGGCAACCTGCAAAATTTGCTCATGGAATTGGTGATTAATTTAAATCTCGAATTCTTGAACTTTTGAAGTGTAAATATAGATGAGTGCAAAGTGGAGATGGGGAAGTTGCACAAAAGGGGGGGAGAGAGAATAAAAACAGAAAAACAGAGTAAAAACAAATCTCCATGCTAATGTAGTTTCTAATTTCCAGTCTTTCCTTTGCTAAAAAACTTACAATGCCGCGCTTAATTTGATGAGCGAGCTAGTTTTATTCCATCCAAAGAATTTCTCCTTCAGAAATGGAATAGCCAGTGAAGCATTACTTATCTCTCTATATATAATAAAGCGAACCCAATAATACTTTCAACCTCAAATTTTGGCCCGAAAAAAGTTCAACTGATATCCATGGCTAGTGTCCAGAGAGAACTATGGCGAAAGTTAAAAGCTCCGAAGACTACAACGATTAAGAAAAAGCAAAGACGTAAAGCCCCACACACATTGCCTTGTGGGACCCGCAACAAATATGTTCAGGACCCTCTACTAACTGATGGGGAAATTAACGCATTGTAGGAATCTTAGGCCACACCATCAACTTTATTGCTAATTGCCACTATAAAAGTGCAATCTGTTCTGGTCAACGAAATAGCCACCTCAACTTTTGCTGGACAAAATAGTCATGCACTTTTCTTAACCAGGCAATTGTTTGTCCTTAGTTTAATGTTAGTAAATCATCGTTAATAACCAGTTTAAGACGATATCAAACATAAATATGTGGATTTGTGTTCGTGATGCCAAAAGTGCATTCAATTATATCTATACATACTATAAAGGCCAAATGCAAAGACATTTAGTTGAAAGGACTTGGTATTATGATTTGTAGATCACCGTGGAGAGAAACCGCAATGACCACATAAGGACCTATGAGATTAGGCAACCATCGGTTTTTCTTGATGAAATATTGAACCCACATAAAAGTTACAATCTAAATTAGATGGACTCAACAATAAGAAAACTCAAATTTCGGCACAAATTTCTTGAAGATTATAATGTGGAGCACTTGAAGCTTCGGAAATTAAAGTAACAAATACTAAGTAGCTTAATTGAAATACAAGACCCATTGAAACTTACGAAGTAAGTCTCTACAAAATTTTTTGGACTTTAGGATATTGAATTTTCCATTAAGGCATCAAGTTTCATTATTTGATATTGTCATATACATGGCCTTATTCACGTGACCCAATCTCCCCAAAAGAACATCTAAGGATGATCACCAAATAAGATGATATTTAAGGTGAATCTTACTCATTAATTATTTAGCGAGATATTCTCTAATCGACGTGGGGTATGGAGCCACACAAAAGTAATTTCTTTTACCAAAGGGGATTTCAAATTCTGCTGTGTGGAATAAAGAAATGGTGAACGTCACTTTGGAACTCCAAGGACAAGAATTCTGAATTTGCAATGACGAGTTTGTTGTGACAATGAAAATCATACAATTGCCAAGGCCTACTTTTACTATAAAAAAGCCTATACATAAAATTCGGTACTCTTAAAATTGTGGAGCCTATGCAATGATTAAGTGCTTATATTTGAAAATTCAGTGTCCTCCTTCCCATTTTTCGAATTGTTTTTCAAGAGACTCACCTATATTATACATTCTGTGGATGATAACAAATTTTGATAACTAAATTCAATGAAACACGTTTCAAAAGATTATAAATTACTTTACTTATGGAATTACTTTAATGCCAAAATTTCCTTCATTTTGTTTTTATGAAACCCTATTAATATATATATACTTGCAACACGTAAATTGAGATAACTCGGAACCTATCACAAACTAAATGTGCAAGGACTACAAGGATGGAATTGAAATGTAATGGATATATCCATCAACATAGCATTTACAATTACAAAGGACAATCATGAAATTTACATGATATAGCGGGTATTCTAAATGGTTGCCGAAGAAATTTATAAGCAAGATAATGTACAACCTTCAGGATAATTTTCGCATGTATGAAAATCTATGATAAACAAAAGCTAATTTATGACCTTAAAAGACAACTAATGAACTTTACCTTCTATTTACGATATAGAAAGGGATGCTATTACGATTGGAATGTGTTTGCATTTTACAAGCAATATCAGGAATTGCAATAATCAAGAATTCGTACTCATTCTAGTTACTAACAGCAATTAATTTATGCATGAAATAGTTTTTTAATTGTCAAATTATATTATTTAGATGGAGATATATACAGCTTATGTCCCATTAGTCTCAAGCAAGATTGGGCCTTCTATATATTTCATCTAGTTACAAGCCCAACTCAAAAATAAAATCTTGGGCGAACAATGGTATATGAATATGACTTATGGACATGGAGTTGACAGCTGAACGTGACATCATTCCTTATCCATTTAGGTCAAGAGGACTTTTCACACATTGCTATTGCCTGCTTCCTTGATAAAATCCGACAAAATGGGCATTTTATTGTCTTTTCTTTCTTAAATGTCTCCAATTTCTCTGAATTTCTTAGGTAAAATGGGACTATTTTCCCCGCAATACAACATGAAATTAGACACATCAATAGTTCGGATGTCGTAATAACTTAGTAGTCACTAGTCACTGCCACCGGTTGAGATCCCGACTTTCCTTAAAAAATAGTAAATAACTTGAGATTATTTGGACTTCCTTTTTCATATCCTTTGTAAATAACTTGGGTATTCCTTTTCAGACACGTTAATAGCCTATCCTAATTACCCAACCTTGTTGTCGTAATTTCCTTAATCAACATATCTGAAAGAGAAGAGACCCATGGTCCCCATGACAATGGGAAGCTTTATTTACTTTTTGTTGTAAAGAATAACTAGTCTTTCCAAAAGTTCATTGCTACCACTCTAGGAAAGCTTTCATCTGCCAAGTTGCTCTCAATCTCCCATCTATCTCGCCATCCCCCCTCGCTCTCACCAATACAACAAGTTTAACCTTTTTGTGTTTCGTTCATTAGCCCGTTGTCATCCCCGACAGGCCAGCCTTAGACTTCTACTTTTGTATGCTGCCACCGCTTTACAATGTTGGAGGAGATTTATTGCATTTTTAAGAAGCATTTCATTATAAACCCATGGATCTTCGCATATCTAGGTTTTACACCAAAAAATAAAAATAAAAAGAAGTACTAAGGCAAGAGTAACTCTTTTATGAAAATTTAAAATCTAGAAAGTTAAAAGCCCCAAAGACTACGACCAAAAAAAAAAAAAATGGCAAAGCCACAAACGCTTGTTGCCAAATCTCCATGGTAGCTCAAAGCACGGGCTGAAGAAAAGTCACACTCTGACTTCACATTTTTGTGGAATCCACCACTTATATCTCCACCGCTCTTTATTAACGGGGAAATTAAAGTATGGCATGGAGCAATCTTGTCTAGTCAAATAAAATCCTCTACTTGCAGTAGTTTTCCCCACATATAAAATATAGCCATGAGCTTTCCTTAATTGGGGGCATTGTTGATCCTTTAGTTTACTGATTCTCTTTCATGTTAGTAAATTACCATCCGTAGAAGTGCCGATAGGACCATAAAATATATTGACAGCGACCTAACACCACTTTCATTGCTTCTCTTTTTGAACTTACTTCCAAGCTAAATTACTTCCTACAAGGTAAGCTTATATAACCAATCCCAATTAATCATCTTCGTTGTCGTAATTTCCTTAAGGATGAGTCTCAATCCGCAGCCTACATGTCCAAAACCATAATATTTTATGTGAAAAAACCCCATTATCCTTGATTACAATTGAAGGCTTCTTCTTTTTTTCTGTTTTTATTATTTTTTGTTTGAAAAGAGTAACTAGCCTTTTTCTTAAGTTCATTGCTATAACTAATTCTTCATCTGCAAAGTTACTTGCAAGTCCCATCTACTTCGGCCTCACCCATCACGCCCATCCATACAGCAAGTTTTTAACTTTTTTGTGCTTCATTTATTGGACTTTTGTCACCCCCAGCTAGATTACGACAAAAAAAAAAAAAAAAAAAAGGCAAAGCCGCAAAGGCTCTTGGCAAACTTTCCCCGGTCTAGTTCCATTGTCTCTGAAAGTGAGCTTTCACCATGGAAGCTCAAAGCATGGGCAGAAGATAAGTCGTACTCAGACTCACGGGCATGCCGGACCCACGACTTAAATTTCTATGACTCTTTATTGACCGAGAAACTAACGTATTGCCAGACTCTTGGGCCCACCATTAACTTCAGATGGTGATCGCACCATCGTAAAAGGGCAAGCTTGTCTACTCAATGAAATAGCCGCTGCAATTTTTGCTGGACAAAATAGCCGCGCGCTTTCCTTAATTAAGCAATAGTTTGTCCTTAGTTTACTAACTTCTCTTTAATGTTAATAAATCACTATTAATAACCAAATTGATATCAAATACAAATTTGTGTTTGTGATGCCCAAAGTGCATCCAAATACATCTATACATACACAAATTTGTCTACTCGATGAAATAGTTGCGGCGGGTGCTTTCCTTGACAGGGCAATTGTTTGTCCCTAGTTTACTAGCTTCTCTTTAATGTTAGTAAAACACTATGGCTACATTTTGCAGTCAAGATAAAATTTATGATATGATAAATTTATTATATTATGTATTTGGTGTTTACTCAAAGATAAGATAAAACTAGATACAAAAGAGACATAAGTACGATGAAATTATCTCATGGAGATGAAATTTCTAATATCCATAATAGAAAAGTTATTTTTAACGAATAACAAGCTTTTTAAATTAATAAAATTAAAATTATATTTCAATATAAATAATATTTGAATTCTAATATAAGAAATTCAAAATAAGAAAAATATCAATTTAGTTATTTTAATTTAATCTTATTTTTATTTATACTGAATTTAATTCTATTTTATATTATAAATTCAATATATAAATATAAATATATTTTACATTTATTACATATTTTAGGTATATTAGTACAGTTACTATTTAATAAACTTTTATTAGAGAATGATGGGAGGGGAAGAAAGAAATAAAAAAGAAATTAGTTAAAAAAAGGAGAGGAAAATAAAATAAAAAAGTAAATAAAAATAAAGTAGGAAAGAGTGTTATAAGAGATTTTTACTATCTCTGTTTGTAAAATTTTTGGTTCATTTATATGAATATGCTATTGTATATCAAATAATGTATATGATATAATGTAAATATATCCAATTTTATTACTGCAATTAACAAACAACGAATAGGATATAGGAAAATCATTGAATTTTCATATCTTATAATATACAGTTTTATCATGATTAGAAACCTAGACGACTAAACATAGCCTATTAATAACCAATTTGATATCAAGCCCAAATTTGTGTTTGTGATGCCAAAAGTGCATCCAAATACATCTATCCATACTATATGCATGTATGAACACGCACAAAATTCTATACTCTTATAATTATAGAGCATATGCAATGACTAAGTGCTTGTTTAAACACGATACACAAAATACATGCATCAATTAGATTAGTAAAATTGCTTTTATTAAAAAAACCCGATCCTCCTTCCCATCCTTAGTATTAGTTTTTAAGACAGTCACTTATATTATACATTATGTGGATAATAGCAAAGTTTGACAACTCAATGGAATCCATTTCAAAAGATTAAAAATTACTTTGGTGATGGAATTATTTTAGTGCCAAAATTCCCTTCAATTTTGCTTTATGAGACCCTATTGATATGGATATACTTGTAGCATGTAAGTTGAAAATAATTTAGAACGTATCACAAACTAGATTTACATTGATTTCACACAATTAGTTAGGTTTCTACACAATGAGAGAAATATAAGATTGTTTATCTAATTGCAGAGAAGCATGGATGGATAAGCTAATTAGGAAAAAAATAAATTGAGAATAACAAATTGAATAAGCATCATAATTTGTGTTACTTCTATTAGCAAAGGAGGGAAAAGTTAATAAATAGTTACCTGTTGCCCATTGAAGAATGCAATTTGAGTGCTAACTTGGTTGTTTGACGTACTACTCGAAGGAGCCGACTCAGTATCTAAAAAGTTCTTGATATCTGGCAAGTCACGCAATTTCAAGACATGCAAGTTATGCAACTTCACTTTGCTATAAACATCAACTTCTACAATCCCACGCATTAACTTGCAATTGACAACTTCGATCTCTTCTAGCTGTGGAAGTCCTTTCAATATTGAAAGAGGAAATAATACTTCCATCTTGTCACAACTTTTGACTCGTACTACTTTTAATGTATTGAAGGACTTGGAGGAGATATTGTTGGTGCATATCTTCTCCAAGGTGATGAGATTCTCGAGAAGTAACAACTCCAATGTCTCATAATATGTATGGGATGGCGATTGCAGAATGTATTGGATGGAGGAACTATTCGTGACTTTTAGATGCTTTAATTTTGGAAAACCTTTTTGGGATAATGAACAAATACTTTGCTCACATCCATTGAACTTGTCTAAAAGGAGACAGTTAGTTGTGCCAGATATGCTTTGTATGAATCCTTTTGGGAGAACATCACTTAATGGATCCAACCTGAGCCCTAATGTCCCCAATCCTTTGCACTCGTGCCACGGGTAGTGGGCATTACCTATTTGAATTTCATACTTGCTTAATTTCTCAACATTTAGATCCTTTGGGAGCATACTCGGACTACGAATGGACAAATGTAGAGTGTGGAGCTTCTTCATGTGATTCAACTCAATCAGACTGGCATTAGTTGGTGGAGTTTGCTCCACAACATTCCATTGGTCAAAGCTATTCTTCATGTACAACTCCTCCAATTTGAACAAGCGTTGAAGTACACCCGATTCAATTATCTCAAGTTTATAACACTGGTTCAAGTCTAACAACCTCAACTCTACCAGTTGCCCAATTTCTCTTGGCAATCGATGAATATCGGATTTTGCAAAGCTAAGAATTTGTAACCCTTTCAGCTCGCCAAGAATGGCTACATTATCTAACGAACAATCGTCAAGACACAGAGTGTGTAAGCTCTCCAAGAATTGAAACGATGAAGAGAAGCAAGTGAGATGTATCCCGGTAAGATTTAAGACCATGAGCTTCCTCATAGAGTAAAATAATGAATCCGAGACCTTAAGAGATCTGTCGCATGCGAACAACAAAAATATCTGCAATTCAGGGCAATTTAATTCTTGGGGAAGATCATTTCTGTAAACATATGATAAGCATATTGCCCTACAACTTTTAAGCTTGTCATTTGACAACTCTATTATTGACTTATTTTTATCTTTCAACACGAGAAGAGGGTAATCTCTTAGAACCATAGAGGCAACATATTCACGAACCAAGTCATGTATTTTGAAACCATAAGCATCTCCATCCTCTAACAAAAGGGAGGAGGCTTGAAGAGTACGAATCCCCAATCGCAAACTCCATCTAGCGTCTTCTATGTTGTCATATTCTCGAAATAGCCCCCAACCAACACCATACCTCACCAAGTTTTCAAAAGAGGGCTTAGAGGTGCCATAAGCAACACAGAGTGTCAGCAAAGACTTCTCTGAGTCTTGTAAATGATCATAACTCAATTGCAGCATGTTATATATCGCCTCATCAAGTTGTTTGTTTCTAGAAAACTTGATTTGTTTCAAAGCAATCTTCCATTCAGGTAAACCAACGCCTTTAAGATATTTTGCCATACTGGCAATAAGGAAAGGCAAACCTGCACATTTGTGGAGCGCTTCATCCACCAAGGGTTTGAACTCATTATCATGAACTTTGTCTCCCACCAACTTCTCAAACAACCTTTTTGCCTCTTCCTTCTCTAGCTCACCAAGGAGGAAGTCCTTGTCGCAGCCCATTTCACTTTTTAAAATTTGTCGATCTCTTGACGCCAACAATAACTTGCATCCTATGACTTTATTGTCATGTCCACAAGGAATGCCGACTGATTTCAAGTCGAGTTCCTTCCACAAGTTGTCTAGTATTATGAGGACCTTCTTGTTCTTACTCTCCTCTTTCAAGCTCCGCCATAGAAGTTCCGCTCGCCCGGTGGTAGTCTCTTTGGTCTTTATGTCAGTAAGGCCCAAGGCATCCGCAATCTCTCCTTGAATTGTCCAGATGTCTGGATTTTCCGACACGTTGGCCTTAGCGACCCAATCGAACGACTTGTCTTCGCTAATCATCCTTTTGACTTCCTCCAAAAGGGTGGACTTGCCAAGCCCGCCCATCCCATAAACCCCGACCACGCTGTTGCTGTTATCGGCAAGAGCGTCCTTGATTTCCCGTATGATTTGAACTCTAGATTCGAAGATGTCATAGTCCCCAAGCTTAATCGATGTCGAGGCAGAAGACGCGGAGGTCATTGCAGTGACATCCCCCGGAGAAGGATCGATGAAGCAGATGTCTTTCAATTCTTTGAATCCGTTGCATTTTTCAGCGAGTTCACGAATGACCTTGATCTCGGCCTCGGCCTTCATGCTGAACTGATAGCGACATTTGGGGTCAGGAAGGGTCCCGTAGCAGCAGGTCTTGCTTGCCTCGTCGGAGGCGTCCAACAGTTCTTGCGCCTCCTTCGAGTCCTTCTCACAACTTGCCTTCCAGTTCGTGAAGGTACTGTGGAAGTTCCGAACATTGTTTGTGGCCGCTTTTTCAAGAATCTGGACCCTATCAGCCTCGTTCTTCAGATTCTGGACTTCCTCCCGAAGACGGTCGGCGAAACTCTTGGAGGAGATCACATATTCGAATCGACGCTTGATGGGAACAACTACATAGCTCTTTAAGACATCCCATGCAATAGAAACGATAGAATCGGCCGACATCTTTCTTTGATTTTTTTTTTTTCCGGATAAAGAAAGAGCAAGAAAAAAGAGAGATCGAGAGAAAGAGAATGATGAAAAGGAGGAGCAGATACCGAAGAAGAAGAAGCAGAGGAGAAGGAAGAAGAATGGTTGAGCTTAGGAGAAGAAAGAGCGAAACAGAGCGAGAGGCAAAGAAGGCCAAGAGATTTTGAGTGAAAAAAAAAGACAGGAAGGGGAGCGTCGAATAGCAATGAATGGAGGAAGAAAGAGACGATTCTCAACCGTTGAAGGAAACGAACGATTCAACTCTAACTATTGCCCCGGAATATATGTACCTTACATCGGAGAAGCACGGACACTCTCCTTCAGGACTCTTCATATCATATTGGATACTCTGACATGTATATGACACTCTTCGATACTCAATTAACACGTGCCGAAAAATCTAATACCTAGTCAAGTTAATTTTAAAAAATTTTAATAAGTGAGGGGTTAAAATATATATATGTGAAAAAATAAAAATGAAAAAATAATAATACATGGGAAAAAGAAAAAAAAAAAAAAAAAACTTAGTTTTCTTCTTCTCTTCTAACTCTCACTTTTCATGACACACAATCCATCATCAATTTTTTTTCCTTCTATCTTCTAACACGTCTGATACGCAAGTTTAAAATATGAATTGCTTTTTTTTTCCTCTAAATTTTATAGATTATTGAAATAGAGTTGGATTTGTTAAATTGAAACAATGAATGATATTAATAAATGATGGATTAATATTTTTAGTGTAAATTTATTAGTTTATGTTTTTTTATTAATTTATTATTTGTAAATTTGAATAAAATATTATGTATATGTAAATATATACTTTTAATATACAATATGTCATAATGTATTAGAATTCTTTGTTTTTTTAGTAATGATATGTCAACGTATCGTATCGATATATCGTGTCGTGTCATCATATCGCGTATAATAAAAGGTAAAGATGAATGAAGAGAGGGAATGGACAAGGACTGGCCACACCCCCATGGCATTGTCACTTACCGTGATTTCTTTAGGATTTAAATTTTTGAAAGGGGTGACAATTAGCAGATCGCTCGCATAAAGTTGTTTGACAAAGAGACGTGATATGTAACTTTACAGAGTCTGCCATCAACTAAATTTTTAATGCGGACCTTACATCAAGGCAGAAGCACGAGTGGACCTTAAGAAAACACGTGAAAAGGCACCTTTACTCTTTCCCATAATATTAAACATTTTCATCGATATTTGCATGTGCTCGCTTGCGTGATATTGATTCTGAAATGTACATAAATCCTACAATGACTGACTGCAATACCCGGTTGATTAGACAAGAAAGCATTCTGCCATAGAAGTTCCGCTACGGTGCCAATGATGGTATAATAACTTTGGTCAAAGTAAGGTCCTCATAGTTTCAAATATATCTGTACCATCCATGGTAAATTGGGACTTCTCATGCCACTAAACGTCGTATATCAAAACACTTGAATAAGATGAAAGCTATGATTAATATGGATGGTTCTACATATGTTTATCTGGAAATTATTGATGTGCAAATTCTCTGTGCCCAATAGTTGCCCCTTTAGAGTGCGCACACTACCAAAAACGTGAGTCCTTGTAGGGACTTTTTAGGAACATCCTGCGTGATTATGCCGGTTGTGTTTTTGGTGATAAAAAAGATGGACAGATTACAATTCTTTCCAACTAAAAAGCATTACACTAATACCTTCTACCAGAAAAAATCTATTTTCTGAAGTATCGTAAAATCTTATACTACGCAAATTTCTTGCTTTGACTGAGCGAATCTCAAAATTTAATTGTTTTGATCTCATGTAAGATTCACCCCATGTTTAAAATTTGTGCTTGACCTAGATATATTAAATGTTGTTTGCTATTGAGCATTCTCATTGAATTTAGATGGTAGACAAGTTGAGTCACTTAAATAAATTAATTTAGCTAGGAAAACATCTATACATATGGTTAAACTCTCTTGAGGTTTGTCGCAATCCTCCCGAGCAGGGTCTTCTCGAGGTGGAGTGGGTTTAATGGATTGTCGAGCAAGAACTATCATTACCTCTACTCAAGGTTTACTTGATATCACTCTACGCAAGTTCTCCCAGACTCTTATCACACGTAACGTTGGGAAATTCAAATTCAATTGATCTAGAGATGGGATTCTATCATATACAAGAGTGGCCATTAACGCATTAGGATTGGCTAAGAGCTAAGTAGAACGTGAGAGAATGTTCTACTTTGTGCGAATTAGAGACTTTAAATTTAGGGACCTAATTACACTAATCATCTAATTCTTGCCCTTTTAGTATATAAATTTGATTTGTTTGCCTATAAATTGGTTCATGTGATCTTGTCAAATTATAGAATCCTAAGATTCTTTCCACTAGGTGTTCACTTGTAGTTATTCAATTTGATTTGTTCCTAAAGTGGGTGATAATCGTCAAAAGAAGCTAAAGAAATCGAAATGTAAAAAATCATGTAAGGAATTCAAAACAACAAATCGAAAAGATGATGAAAGACAAGTAAGAGTATAGGAAAGTAAAGCCCATATGAGTTGGACAAAGAATATTACAAGGCATTGTTATTAAGCGATGTGACAAGATCCCGTGGACTAAAATTAAAACATCATGTCACTCAAACATGATGAAATAACAACACTATAAAATGCGGTAAAGTAACCCAATACGAATTGGGTAAAAAATATATACTATCTCGTTATTAAGCCTGGGGACATGAATCTCTGTGAAATAAATATCAAAAGCCAAAGTCTAATTTTAGTTAAAGAGAGTTCCCTACTAATAAAATCTTAACGATATTATAGACGAAGACATCCAATAAAATAATCCCTAACAGCAATCCTAATATAAACGCAAATGAGATTTATTTATTTATTTATTTTTATTTTTCATCCAATTATCTGTTTTATCCAAAAGAAAACACAATCTAAAAGCAATTTCATTCTGATAGTCACTTTAACAAATCCCTAATTCTTAAGCGTGTATTTTTTATGAATTTTATTTTGCACTTTAGCATATTTCTTATTCTTAAGCATATATATTGTTTGTTTATATACCAATTGTATTTTGCACTTTAGCAAATCAGTTTTGAAGATCACTTTAACATAGCTCTATATATAGTTCTTAAAATAGCTTAACAATGCATGGGGGGAAATTGTCTAATCGGTCCCAAACTTATTAATCAAATGCAAATCTAGTCCCAAACTTTTCAATTTTGTCAATTTAATCTTAAATTTTTCTCAACATTCCAATGTAGTCCTTCTGACTAACTTTCATAGAAGATCAATGAGGGACTACCTTGGAACTTAGCGCAAAGCTTTTGGATAAATTGGTGAAAATTAAAGATTTGTGACTGAATTGGTAATTGCACAATAAGTTTAAAACGGTAGATAATTAGTCCCAATAGATAAATGTCATTAAAAAGGTAATATGGGGAGACGGGGAAGAGGGAGAGAGAGATGGGGTAAACTTAATGACCCCAGATATTTCAAAAGAAAAAAATAAATTTGTAATAACTTATAAATGTTATAATTAAATAATTGTGTGGTTACTCATTACGACAATTTTTTTTTCATATTTTACAAGTAAATCATTAATATCCGATTGAGAAAATACATGACGTGATAGGCCATATTTAACAAATCTATGATAATCAAATCTCGACAAATAAGATGCTTGATGTCAAAATATCTTTTACGACATAATAATCTATATTTGACAATAAATGATGATAGAGAGTCAAAAGAAGTATCTTTCATCATAAAAACAAAATTATGGCACATGCTTTGCAAATAAATAAATATTAAAAAGTTTAAGAAACAATTGATAGAAAATTAACAGGAAAACAATTATCCATTATTACAAAAAGTCAGGAAATTCTTCAAAAGTCTTAAACCTATTGCACATTTTCATTTTCATTCCTAAACCATTCAATTTTGCGCCAGCCACAGGCGAGGGACAACTGACCCTTGCCAGCTCTGAGCGAGAGTGTCACGTTCCTCGCCAGCTCTAGGCAAGGGTCACAACACTCTCGTCAACCAAAGCAAGAGCGCGTGAGCCCTCTCGCACAATTGACGAGGGCCTCCACGCCCTCGCTAGATTTGGTCACGCTAGGGCTCGACAATCCCTTGCTAATCGTCCACATTAGTAATTTCCAGTCAATTTTGGTAGAATGGACTCAACTAGCAAAAGGTGAAAAGATTTAGTACTCAATTGGCAAAATTGGAAAAAAAAAAATACAATCAATTAAGGACTTTTTGAATAATTTTCCCACAAAAAATGCATAGAACAAAAATAATAAGTTTGTAGAGGGTTATATTTCACGATTATGCATGTATCATAAACAGGGAAAAGTATATAAAAAAAAAAAAAGTCATAAATCTATTACATTGGTACCAGTTCAGTTTTAAACCTTTCAATTGAACTAATTTAAAAATAAACATTTTCATATATCCAATTAAATCAATTTAGCCAATTTATGCCGAAAACTGCAAACATGGACAATAGTCATTTTACATGGTATGATTAGTGCTAATGTGAATATTTTTTAAATATAATATTTAATTATTTTTTCTATTTTTTTGAAATTTTTTTCCACTTTCCATTTTTCCTTCTCTTTTCCTTCTTTCCTTCTTTTTTTTTTTTTTTTTTTTCCTTTCTTGCTAATTTTCCTCTACTAGCCTCTATGATGGTTGAAGGAGGTTGCCGGCTGCCAGTGAAGGTAAGGGTTGGGATGCCCTCCCCGCCCTCAAGTGAGATCGCCCTTGTCGGCCTCTAGCAAGGGCTAGCCTTGCATGGATGACGGTCTCTCACCAACGCTAGAGGCCAGCTCACCTAGATGAGGCTCCTCACTATCTCAGCAAGGACACCCTTGCCGTAGGGTCTCCTCACCAAATCTAGCGAGCAGTGGCCTCGTCCAAGTGAGGTTGACCCTCGCCGGTAGCCGGCGACCTCCGTCAACCATCATAGAGGCTAGCAGGGGAAAATAAGCGCGAACAAAAAAAAAAAAAACAAAAAAAAAAAGAAAAGAAGAAAAGAAGGAAAAGAGAAGGGAAAAAAAAAAAGAAAAAGGAATAAATTAAAAAATAATTAAAAAATAATTAAATATTATTGACAGATGTCCATGTTAGCACCGATTGTGCCACGTAGGACGATCGGCATCCGTGTAAAAAATTTCTAATATAAATTGGCCGGATGGACTTAACTAGTATCAATGTGAAAAAAGTTTATAACTAAATTGTTACAAATGTAATAGCTTTAGGACTTTTTTGATACTTTTCCCATCATAAACAAACATAACTAAATGCATAATTGTTAATGATACAATACTTATGGTGCGGAAGTGAAGTAGCATCATGGCATGCAATTCATGACAAGCTTACAACCTTCTATGACAAGAGTTTAGCCTACATAGATACGTAAATGACTTTAGGTGTTGTAGGATATTAAGCATTTTAGTCATTATAACAATGAAAGTCAAGTAGCATACAATACATGATGTGTACATGACCTTGTGCTTTCATTTGAGAATTTAGCCAATGGATTTACTCGAGTAAACTTAATTTTCTAAATTGGCAACCATACAAATAAGTAGATGAGAATATATCAATCAATGTGTAAATCCCATATGACTGGTTGCACATTTTATGTAATGAGTTGTACCATAATTGTTAGAATGAAGATTGTATTTAAATCACATGATAGTTGCTTAATTATAAAATGTGAGTTTGTTTAGCCAAATGTTTAATGGTTTACATCGAAAAAATGACTAAAAGTCTTTGTAAAGGGTATTATGTCAATTTAAGTGGGTATAGAGTTTGTAGCGATTGATATTGCCTTTGGTAAGTTAATGATAATAGAGGCACTAACCGATGACCATGAACAATGATTACATATAACCGAGAGATATAGCCATGGATGTACGACTCGATTGGTTGACGATTGTCTAAATGTTGGACAAAGGGAAAAGAAGAAAGGAGATAGTGAAGATGTCGATTGAAGACATGTGCACCGAGAAATGGTTAATCCAGTGGCACTTTAAGATTTGTAATTGCTTGTGGATAGGATCGATATGCAGATAGGAGGCCTAAAATCTTGAGAATGCAGTTACAACTACACTTAGAATAGCTAAAGTCTTAATGAGTGGCTAGGGCGATATGTAATTATTGCAAAGGATCATTATTATTTAAACTGTGGAGTAAATTGGTTTCTTTGCCTTATTTAAATTGCACGCTCATCAAAGAGGCTTAAAAAAATAAAATACAAATGATCACCAACTGTTTACATAACAAATTGATTTGACTTGAATTTTATGAATACTTTATACACTGTCACATTGGTATAACAAAATGTAATTAAGAAAGAGCAACAAAAAGAAAGATAGGCGGCGCCCACGTGATAAGGACAGGCCAAGACCACCCATACACGTGATAAGTAGCATCTTTATAATTATTTTCACAATATTGATATTTTCATCGATATTTGTATGTGGCACTTTTATGAATCAACATGGAGTAATGATTAGAATGTGAAGCGTATATAACACCTTCAATCAAAACGCAATTATTAAAATGATTGGACTTAAATCATCGCTCAAATAGGTATCTTATGTAGTTTTTCATTCTTCGATATGGCAAATGTAATTAATAAAGAGAACAAAAGTATGAGGATAGATCAAAACCAACGTGACATGTAGTTCCATCCAGAGATGGCAAAAACTCTTTTTCAACTCAATTTCAGCATGACTAGGTGTATATAAGACACTTACTAGCATAATAATCTTTGAACTACTGTAAAAATAATAACTTGTTATCAGCTGAAAATTTTTAAAGAAGTGGACCCCATGACAACTTATAATTATTTATTATTTAATTTTTTGTAGTCCAAAACAGACTGTTATTCTAATAGTAGATTAAAAATTGTCACCCAATCATTTCTCTAAAATTTTTAAGCTAATTGAAATGATATTAAAAAAGCATAACCAATTCCATGTGAGTCTACGTGGGTTTGCACCAGACTCATTTTCAACCCATTGTGAGTCCAGCTAAATGAGCAAATGAATTATTACTACTATCATGGGGGAGATGTCCTTTTAGCATCCCCCGATACTTTTCAATTAAAAGTTGAATATGGTAATAGAAATGGTTTTATTGTTTCTTTATTTGACCCGTTATCATCACCAATGTGTAAGTTTCCGCATCCTTACCTCCACTGTTAATAGACAAACATTGATTAGGTACTGATCCTAAACCTGCTCCTTACGCAAATCAATGAATATAAGTAACATTATAATTAAGTAGGTTGTTAGATTATAATGTCAATTTACATTAGACGTTACTTCAATTAGAATTGTTAGGTCAAAACTTCTAAATGAATTAAACATTTGCCAATCTTTATTAATAGTTTAAATCAGTTTACTTTTGGACCAAAAAACAAAAATAGTTTACTTTCTTGAGTATTGCTACTCTTTACAGGACAAAATTAATATGAGAAATGAGAAATATTTCCGAGTCATCGCTAGCATATTTTTTGCGGCCTCACATTATGATTGGAGTTACCCCATTTTCTTTCAAATGCTTGGGTTTGTTTAGAGTATTTTGCTTTTAATATTTATTTTTCAAAAATTGCAGTTATCAGAAATCAGTTTTACAAAAATATACAATTATTGACAAGTGAAGCTATGTGGCTTTTGATCATTTATAACCCTTATTTTCCTTGCAATTTTAATTTTTTTGAAGGACGGAGAGCATCGAAAATAGCAACATTTTGCTGGAAAAGCTTATAATAAACGGCTGAGTTTTTATACCATCTATCTGGCAATTTAAGAATGATTCAAAAACCCAAGGAAGAAAGAGGAGATGGGGTGTGGATGGAGCTCCACTTGGGGAGCTGAATGGTAAGCAGACTGCCCCCACGTTGTCACTGGCCAAAAATAAAACTACAGAAAAGGCCGATGTATGTAGGTAGCTCCATCGAGACAAGAGCAGTAATAGATGACTCATAAGATATATATATATATATATATTTTTTTTTGGCATTTTACCGTTCCTTTGTCAGTCACCATCACTAATCGAAGTCTTCACGTCCTTTCTCCCTTTGCTCATGGACAACCATCTAAATATTCGAAGGAGAGGGAGAAAAAGAGAGAGTAGTCGCAGGAGTTGAGATGGTTTTTTGCATTTGACTCTTCCTTTACTCGACCAGTCACCATCGCCATTGTCTACCTCGGTGTCCTTTTCGTCCACTACTGCTGCACAAAAACATCTAGGTGTTTGTAAATGCATGAATCGACCAGGTGCACTCACTTGTTTGGCCTCTTTCCTTTTACTGTTGAGAAACATTGCTTTCCCACTTCACCCCTCCTGAGGCATTAATCAATTAAGCAAAAGAGTTGCCAATTATTAAGCTAAAACTGACAATTGTCTCGATGAGGCCTAGATGAGTAAGCTTTCCCTTCACTTCAATTAACCTTTTTTTTGGGCCAAAACAAACTTTCCATCACATCAATATAGTTCAAATATTACAAGGTGAAACTAGAACTTACATCAAGATGATAAATGAAAGAAGACTCCCCTAACACTAAGTTTTTAACTCTAGAAGGGAGATCATTAAAAAGGAAAGATGCATTTCATTTATAGTTTAAGGGATGAGTGATCTCAATGATTTGCCATTGTAGAGATTGTATCTCGAATAATAGTTTTTGATCATGTTTTTCCTATTGACATATTAGACTTGGGCTAACTTAAAATCCTTATGTCAAACTAATATTAACCATTAGTTGGAAATAAGTCTTGACTTTTCACGTATTATTTTTCATAGATTTGTTGATAGAAAGCCCTTCTAGGCATCTCTTTAAGTGGAAAAGAAAATAGCTCAGTTCACAAAATAAAATTGAAATTGTTTAATTTTTAATTTTTTATGTGGACCATAATTATTAGATTAGAATGTGAAATAATTATCATAAAATTGCCATATGATGATATATGGTTGGAATTTTGTTAATGTCTTTTTGTTCTTGCTCTTTCAAAAATTACTTATTGACATGAGTTTAATGTAATTTTTCCTATTATTCTCAGACAGCAACATTGATAGACAATTTTCTTTGATTTTTCTTCTGAGAAAGAGAGAGCGAATCTCACACCAACAATGCATAGTGGACTTAATAATATAGGCTTTTGAGGCATCGTGAAAGATGCCTTACACATACCCAGTGTGGTGTTTGTGTTCACTTGAAGTACTCATTGACTGTTAAAACTTTTGTCCTTTTCTCTTTCAAATTTCCTGATGAGCTGTTCCATTTCCCACTCTTCAAAAGTCTGTCCCGATTAATATGCTAGAATCGTATTATTGATCTTTTGAATGTACTTAATGCAGGCAGATGGGCGCGCACCTTTTGAGGATTCTCAGACAAACGCATCTTCTTTGGTGAAGACTGATGGGAACTTGATGGTACATCAACGAAGCTCAAAGGGACATGTGTTTGCATTGGCCCACAAAGTAGAAGTAGTTTGCGGACTCTGCACTTCATGCATGAGTCAATAGGGCAACATGTGAAATGAAGCTGTTCTAGACACTTCATCCCCAAAGTGTGTACACCTCAAATGATATTTAGTAATATCTTGTGAGTTGCAATGCATATTTTACCAAAGACCGATAAAAGAAATGGTTTTCCTTCATTGCAATTTGCGAAAATAAAATAAAATAAGTGATGGCTTGAACAAGTTTTGGAATGTAATTTGATAATTAATAAGGGATTTAGGCATCGTAGCAATTTGATTTCTTGCAAAAATTTTCAGTAGGTCTTTAAACTCTTTTTTTGCCAATCATGTCCCTACATTGTATATATATTTTTTTATTCTTTCAAATCATTTATGTAAACATGCAAATGGAGTTGATGATGATGTGCACTATAATCATGAGATGTAGATCATCTACTGCGAAATGCGCCCGCATCGTATGTCTAACGTGCCAGTAGGATGATAGGAGGAAATAGACTTTGTAATATCCCATTAAAAGTTAAAGAGATTGGTGATCTCGATGATATGTCAATGTAGAGATTATATATTAAATAGCAAATTTTGATAATGTTCTTTTTATTAATACGTTCGATTTGGGTATAAACCCTTATATCTAATTAATATTAACCATTTGTTGAAAATAATTCTTGACGAAAATAAGTCTTGACTTGTCATGTACTATCTTTCGCAAATTTGTTGATAGAAAGCTCCTCTAGGTGTGTCCCTTTAAGTGAAAAACCAAAAACTTAGTTCACAGACAAAATTAAAGTTGTTTAATTTTTATGCCAAATATAATTATTAGATTAGAATGTGAAATAATCATCATAAAATTGCCATATGATGATATGTTTGAAATTTTGTTAATGTCTCTCTACTCTCACTCTTTTAAAAGTTACTTATTCATATGAATTTAATGTAATTTTTTCTATTATTCTCAAAAAGAGACATTGACCAATCGACATTTTTTTTTTTAACTTTTCTTATGAGAAAGAAAGACTGAGTCTCACACTAACAATGCATGTGGACTCAATAATACAGACTAGTGGTCATCAGCAATGATGATCACGTGTGTGGACTATATACATGGGGTGTAGATCGTCTACTATGAAATGCGTGCACATTATTTATTTACCGCACCGTTGGGACGATAGGAGAAGGAGTGAAACGGAGCAAGAACGAAGATAGATGAAGAAGGCGAAGAGGTTTGAGGGCAAAAAAGAATGAACGGCAGCATCAAAACATAGCAACTTTTTGTTGGAAAAAGTCGATAACGTCTGAGTAGTTGCGTGCTGCATGAGACGTGCTTGGACCTAACAATCAAAATTTCATGGTACCTCTGCATATTTTGCTGCCAAAGGTCTCATTATAACACTTTGGCTTATCATTGATCTATTGATTTATTTCCACGTTGTAGCCAAAATCTCGTGTTTGATGCTCCGCTTTTGTCTATGTAGTTTTTTCAAAAAGCATCTTGGACTTGAGAGACAGATGGGACATCCCACCATTTAATGTCTAGTTAAATTATTGCTTCTTTAGACCTGAGTAACGTGCAAAGCTATTTTTCCAATGACAGAACTCTATCAGACAAAAGGGTACATATAGACCCCACTTTTGCATCCATGGTTCAATCATGGGAGTGGGGTAATAATGCGGTTTTGCCTTCGTGGAACATGATGCCATAGAAAACGAAAGTGTAGAATAAGATTACTCAATGCTATCATCAAATCATTCTCATGCACTGCTTATCGTTAATAGAGACTTATAGCTTTAAGTAGTTCCATTTGCAAAAGATGCAATTTAATTAAACAATATTTGGCTTCATCGTGCACGATTTGTCTGAATGCCTTGAAGAACGCAAAGAGAATTGTCTACCGCATGTATATTTGAACAAGTAGTGTATGAATACAAAAGACCATAATATAAGTACATTGAATGAGAAAAATTAGAAAATATAGAAAAGATGAGCTCTTTTGACTTAAACAATTGTGAAAATAAGAAAAAGAGAAAAGGTCACACTGACCTTCACGAATGAGTGAATGATGTTCCTTATTCTAAAAATAATTGCCAACGGACACCCATATTTCCCAACCAAGTTGGCTTATCATTAATCTATTGCTTTATTTCCATATTGTAGCAAACATCTTTTGCTTATGCTAAGTCATTTACAAATAATCAACACTTGGTCTTTCAGCTTTTTTATAAAGTAGCTTTATAAAGGTGGACTCAAGAGAGAGATGGGACATCCCACTACCTACCTAACGTCTATTCAAATTATTGCATCTTTAATTATGGGATTCTAAGGATGATGCATGACTACTTTCCTAGATATAGAAATTTTAATAAGAATATCATAGAAAACGAAAGTATAAACTAGCATCTTTGAATATTAAGGTGCTTTACCTTTTCTTGCTTTAATCAATGCCTTTTGTTTATTCAGCTTTTTAAATAAAGCATCTTTATCAAAGTTGGACTCGAGAGATGGGATGAAGATAATCAACACTTTCATCTTTTTAGCTCTTTTATAAAGCATCTTTATTAAAGGCAAACTCGAGAGAGACATGGGATGAAGATAATCAACGTTTTCATCTTTCTAGCTCTTTTATAAAGCATCTTTATTAAAGGTAGACTTGAGAGGGAGATAGGACACCTCACTATCTAATGTCAATTCAAATTACTGCATCTTTAATGATGGGATTTCCAATGATAATACATGACTGCTTTTTCGGAAATAATAACTTTAATGTTGATATTATGGACAGCGAAAGTATAGGCTAAGATCTTTGAATGTTAAGGCACTTTACCTTCTCCTTTTTCCTGCCTGCTTTGAGTTGCATGAGGAACGAGTACTATCAAATCTAAATCTTAGTAGTAACTTTTTTGCATACCCTTGCCTTTTGATTCACTGCTTTGCCGGCAATTGCCATTTAGAGACTTTGTTCATGTCATAAATTAGCTATTTTTTTATATTCTTCATCTAATGCCATAATCAATTGAAAAATTCTATCTTTATTCACTTTAAATTTCAAAGCAACATCTAATTTAGTTGTTAAGCCATCGTGGTATGGATTAATCTGATCTTTTATTAAGGCCCTAGCATGCATCCGAAGCCTTGGCCCATTTCGGTTTTGAAGGTTACGTCAGAAAGGCCTGTTGAAGCCCGCCCCCCTCGCTCTCTCTCTCTCTCTCTCTCTCTCTCTCTCATGCACCTCCTTGTGGAATCATACCATGCTTGAACATGATTCCTTGCCACAATGGACAACCTTAAGCAAAGTAAGAATCAGAGCATTTGTCGAAGGTGGGGACTCCACTGGTCCAGATTTTCCATCAATTTTCATGATACTAGGGACGTTTTCTTTGCAGATTGTAAGAAGCACCGTTCAGCTTTGTGTCCAAGGGATATTCATGGCGACTCCTCCATTTTGAAGAAGAAAAGACACAGATTCTGATGTATTGAGAAGAATTTAGAGGTGAAAAAAAGGAGAAGATTGAGAACTCCCTTTAAATCATAAATTTAAAGTCTAACTAGTGTCATTTGCATTCTCAGTAGATCGAACACTTCTCTCTTATAAATAAGTATTTCACACGTAGAGAGCGAGAACTTTCTTTAAATAATGACCATCATTAAATAGAACAAAAACTACACAGAGCTTGATTTGTGACTAGGATTGGGCCTAACCATTGATCGAGACATGCCTGGTTAGTTGTTGGCATGTGGCTTGGTTTGCTAGTGGGCCTAACTTGATTGAGGTCTAGAAGTATTTTTTTCTTGCCATTTCTCCATATTAATTGTTACAACACTTTTCTCTTCTTTGTCTTTCGATTAATTTTTTTCATGTCACTACGAGGCTATTGAGACCTAAAATTTTGACAATTTTTTAGAATTTAATTGCATAGAAAATTAGGGATTAGTTTCTAAAAAAGAGTAAAAGGTAAAATAAATAATTTTCATTAAAATTCATTGCATTTTCATTAAATTGCATCATATATAGACATTAGGAACATTTGCATTAGTAGTGTTAATTTTAAAAAAAAAAAAATTAAAAAAACCGCAGCCTCTCTCTGCATCTGGGCCGGCTTAGCCCATTCCTTTTCTTTTCTTTCCCGGCCCAGCCGCTCTCCTCCTTTTCCCCCTCTTGGACGCTAGCTGAGCAACGACGTCCGCGACGAAGGACGGGGAGAACAGGGCGAGCGATCGCGCGGACGCTCGGTCGGGGGCCGGCTGGCCAGAGGCAACTGGCACGCCACATCCCATGCGCGCCGGAGCATAAAAGGAGGGGCTCGTTTTTTGCTTGCTCGGCCAAGCGAGAGCAACCGAGAGAGGGGGCTGGTCCTTCGGCTGAGAGAGCGACAGAGAAAGAGAGAGAGAGGGACAGAGAGTGAGAGCGAGACGGAGAGCGAGAGAGCCAGAAGCTGCCTGGGTCGAGCGTCACTGGCCCATCCTCGACGCCAATTGCCGACGCCCTCGAGCACGTGACCTCTCGTTTCCCAAACCCCTGCAGTTCCGGTGAGTTTCCTTTCAGTTCAACCCGGTCGTTCCCGAGGATCTCGGCGCTCGGAGACATCGCAAGGCGGCCGACCGAAGTTCGATTCGTCTCGAGTTGGCCCTCGCGCCGCCGTCTTCGAGCCGAGTAGGGGTTTTCGTGACCGAAACTCATCCCCACGAACCCTTTTAGCACTGCCCTGTTTTAGTGATAGAATAGCGGGGCGAGTTTTCTCCGATCCTTGAGTTTTCCGTGTCCAACCGAGTCGATTTGTTTGATGTTGACCATTTCTTGGTGATTTACCTGGGTCTGGATCTGAGCGGTCCTGAAAATGGGTTGGTATCCTCTCCCCCCAAGTCAGCGCTCACCACATGTTTGATGAAACGCTTGAACTAAGTCAACGTGGGTTTAACCGTGATTTTCAGATCATTTAGAATGAGTATGCTCCTGTTCTGATGAAAGAAATCCTTTACGGATCATGGAGCATGATTTTATTCAGATTTTGTTGTTGCCGTGGCCAAATCCGAACTTTCTTTGGATACGTGTTTCTTGGTTGTTGCCGTGCTCAAGGCAGTAGAAAATAACTGTGAACGTTCGTTTAATGCCTTGAGATCCTTGTCTACGAATGAAGTTCTCCCTTGGTGTTTTTCAACTTTTTGGTCGAATTTCCTTGTCAAGTTGATAATATGAAGAATTTGACAAATGTAGGAAAGCTATCAAGAGAAAGGAATTTTACATTTGTCGTACTTTCAGTTTTCTTATGGATTCACAAAATGCATTTAAATCATGTTCGATAGATGTTGCAATTTTATATCTCCAAACTACATGATGCAGTTTGAATCCACTTTATTAAATTACATGTAAGCACTAGCAGAAATTTTATTAATGTGAGTATATATTTTGTCTTAATTTCAAGTACATTATTTCTCATGGGAAAATTTATGTCAACACCAACATTTAGAGTAATATTACAAATATAATCTTACACTCATGCGTCTTGCTAGTTGCTTAATATAGGTGATGAAAGATAGATAATACTTGAGAAACTGCACTTCGAGTTTTGCATATGAGAATTCTCAACCACTTCAATGGAGACTTCGGCTCCAATTATCCGAATTTAGTGTCAACATGGCTGGGCCCTGGGCATTTAAATGAGCTGCAATGGTGCCCAAGTCAAGATTGGCTCAACCCCCATAAAACCTCTATTTGCACTTGATCACGTAATAATTTCATATATATGTGCACACGCATGCATGAATGACAAAGGATGTCTATGCCTAATTTTACAACATTAGATAGTCTTAATTAGGTTCAAAAATTTGCTGAGCTGAGTATTGGCAAAGCCCGAGTTTCAATTTGACATGATACTCGAGTAGTTTGAGCTAGAGCTTGCCTAGAAACCAGTGGAGATTTTTTCAAATGATCATCAACTCAAGCTCGAATAACTCGTGAGATTCTTGATGTAGGTCTTCATATACGCTCGTTGTGCAAGGAATAGGGTATATATAGGTGTAGGCAAAAAAATTTCCCAATTCAACTGGCATGACAAGGGATCATATCTTCTGCAAGCACAAGCTGGCATGATGCATTCTGATATCATTCAGGCATATTATCAAACATGCGGCAAGCACCTTAGTCAAAGGATCTAGATGCAGAAGTAGAAAAATGATTCACATCCATATCATCACGCAGGAAACACAGCGAGTTCAAATAATTAATAAAGCCTCAATTACAGACGATTTTCACACATGAGGTAGCTAAAGCTCTTGGCCTCTCTTCTTCGTGTTCAAAGCAACAAAAATAGAACATAAGTGATACCTTGAAGAAGAGCGACAACTGACCACGAAGGAGGATTGGATTGGAGGGAGAGGTGGTTCAAGACAATGAAACTGAGGATCGTTGCCAGCAGAGTAGAAACGAACAAGTTCAGAGCAATCGAAGCAAACCGACTGGAAAACAAAAGCTAACCGAGCTACGGCCTGTTGCTGAAGCGATGATCAGAGATGATGCTAGTGGCGTTGGGAGGTCTGTCAAGAGTTGTTGTGGCCGACGGTGGAGGACAAGCGGCAGTGGCTAGACTGAGGCGATGGGGAGGGAGTGAAGATGGAGAAGCTTCACAGAATGCCAAGACGTGTCGTGAGAGTCGATGCTTTGCTGCCAGGATGCCGACTTTTGTGGACAAGGTATGCAGAGGAGAGCAGTACTCTGATTGGGACGATTATGCCGTGACATTCTACTCCGTCCCATGCGATCTGAGCTTAGCCACCGAGTACTGTACACACGCTTCTTTCCCACCGTGCCAAGTGCTTTGGCCACGGTGCGTGCGGTGGTGCGCGCACAAGTCCAACGAGTGTGTGCACACATTGTGTCGGTGTGCAGCTTCGGCTTCATGATTGTAGATTTTGGTTCAAGTAGTATTCATTCACAGAACAACCTAAGCTTTCGTTGGAAAATATTCACATAATGTGCCACGTCTAAAAAAATCAGTACTTCAATATCATCTCATCCTAGTGTGATGTGGATGTTGGATGAGTGGCATGGCTAGCGCCACTGATATCTGTATATGTTTGAACTAATTACTCGTCTACAAGTATGGATCAACTTGATTAGACAACGTGTGGACTTGAGCCCACTCAAAATTGATTGTGTTAGATCTTGACAAATACAAAGCTATCTCAATGTGGTAGAAAATAACTACATTCGAAGAAGACCGATTTCAATCCAATACTTTTGTTAAAAAATTTCCATCAAATGCCTGTGTCTCTTTTTAAACCGTACCATAGGAACATGGTGTGTGGTTGAGCACATATGAGATGGACAAACAATTGCACATAGAAACTTTAGTTCTTAGTGTGTACATAGAAATTTCTTAGGCTTAGTATTGTAGCGAACTCGCATGATTCAGTTTTTCCACACCAACAATTGCAAGTCATCTTCTTTTGCTTTGGTCATTCACAAGGTTTCTCGTCCATATATTTACTTGATCCATGAGGTCGATTTGGGTACCATTTGCTGGAGTCATTCCTCGAGACGTGTATGACCAATGCCTAGTTCGCTTGTTCATAAAATGGAAGACAGCCAAACTTCGAAACAATGAAAGCAATGCAAATTCACATTCAATCAAAAGTGAAGGAGTGTTCTATGAGAATGAGTATTTTTTATAGCCAAATTCCTATCTTGTGTTTCTCTGTAGTATAAACAAAAGTGAATCGAAGATGTATGCATGCTGATGTCCACACATCACATAGAATCACACTTTTGTTCATGGGAAATTTACGTAATTTGAGTATCATATAAGTGTAATGGAAGTCTTGCAATGGAGAACCACGAATTGGAACCTTACTGAAAAGTTTTGGATTAAGTCTCGATTGATATGAGGTTTATTACGAAGACTGAGGGTTTAGTGAAGCCAAGTTTGGCATGTTGATCACTTTGGCCATGGAGTGTGCAATGGGATACTAAATTAACCTTGTTGGCCGACCCTCTTTTGGCTTGGAAGCGAAGCCCTATCTTATGATTTTGCTCACATTTTTGCACTAGCAAGAGAAGCTTTCTCTGATACTCCTCCATTTCAAATAATGGTAGATCTTGGGTCCAAAAATAAGAATTATCACATTCAAACTACTTTGCGTGTATAAGAGCTAGAGTTGAGTCCGCAAGGAGATGGGGGAGTAACAATTTAATAAATTGGTAATGCTGATATAGAATTTAATTTTGATTCCTATAGTCTTAAATTTGGCTAATTTTAGGAGGAAGGAGCTTCTTCTTCTTGCCCTCTTTAAGATTTTTGGTTTTGCAGAAAATATTTTTGGGGAATGTGCTA